>OY744609.1:44806618-45031618 GCA_963556255.1 Allolobophora icterica | reverse complement strand
AGAATACATTTTATACAATAACCATAATCATCATTGTCACCATTTCATCGTGTTCAATTCATCATTCTCATCATCTTCATCTTCTCTAACCCATATTCTCCGTGTTACAAAGCGTGCGTACTACCCAATCGGTTACCGCGATGCACACTTCATCATCATTGTCCGTTTTCGCACTTCTTTTCTAGGACTGTATCATGTAAGTAAGTATGTATCGTGCTGATACACAATTTGTTCACTCCATTAACTGTCCACTCAGTTACCATAAATGTGACCCTTGAGGTACTAAAATTTATTCCACTGTCAGGATAAGGACATTCGTCCAGCAAGGTTCTGCTACTTTCTTCCTTTAAGTTATAATAACAGGCCGCCTTAAGAGAGACTAAGTATACAGGCCAAAAGCTGAATAAGCCATACTCCTATAACCAAGATTTAAGCGAAAAAACTCACCTGCTCAAGCAAGGACCTAAAAACTATAGCGGAGTGAACAGAGATACAATTGACCGTAATGCTGACCTGTAGCTGAGCGCTTGGCATAAAATGTCAGGATCAATGTAGAACCAGAGTGAAATATAAGTATATGACTAGCGGTTGTGTGTAGTATTCAGAAGCCACTGATTTATAATTGCACATCATCAATTTATATATACGCAATTAAATCTTAGCTGAATAAGAAGAGAGCATTTGACAATTAGCGTTGCATCTAGACCGAGTGAAAAAGTTTGTGTGAACTGCCGCAATGGATTCGCAACCCGCGTCTCTTTTTATCTGTCTGTCTGTCTGTCTGTCTGTCTGTATGTCTGTCTGTCTGTCTGTCTGTCTGTCTGTCTGTCTGTCTGTCTGTCTGTCTGTCTGTCTGTCTGTCTGTCTGTCTGTCTGTCTGTCTGTCTGTCTGTCTATATATCTGCTACTGTCATTCTGTGCGTTAAGAGCTCTGTATGTGAGCTTCTGTGGGTATATGTATCCTCGTCTCTTTCTATTATTGTATTATGCCTAACTATGCACTAGGCCTACTTACGTTATAAACTAATCTGTTTAAAAAATAGAAACTTTTTACTGACTATCGCTGCTTTTTTTGTGTCAGATGGTCATGACTAGACGAGCTCTTACTAGTTCTTTTTTTCTGTTTCATCGGTCTCTTGTTATTATTTCCAGAGCCTGAATTCAGTCGGGTGTCCAGTTTCTCGTTGTTTTTATACTGTTTGAACTTCTTGTGCTAGTTTATCGTGGCATAAATGGTCATCCACGTTATATGTCATATATTATAAATATGGTGGTTAGCGTACTGGACTGTCAACCGAGAGGTCGAGGGTTCAATCCCAGCCAGGGCAGAAATTTGTTTCGAGATTTAGTCTCCACTTTTGTCCCCAAACCAACGCAGACACAGAGAGCACACTAAACGTATCCTGTCAGTGGGAAGATTAGGCGGTGAGGGAGAGGAATTGCCAACCGCCCTCATATGACGAAGCTCCTGCTATTTTTCTTCTGGAGTAGGACTGAGGAGCTTGCTCGTAGTGGAACACGCAGCACAACGCGAGCTATGGAGTTTTGGATGCATTGCACCCTGTTGCACCTTTTCAGATACTACAGAGAACCTCATCGCATCTGTGAGGATCTTTCATCGTCTCCAGCTCTATGGTGGTTCGTGGTCTGAGAGACCAACGAAAACAGAATTAGCATAATCAAGGCGAGAGGAGACAAGGAAACAGGCTATATTTGGTTTGCGACATAATTATTGTAATCGTTATGTGTGCGTTATTTATGTATGTATGTATGTTTGTATGTATGTATTACATAAAGACTTGTGCAGCACGTTTCAAGATCCTCACAGATGCGATGAGGTTCTCTGTATTTTCTGAAAAGATGCATCATAGACTGGATAAATTGAAAACGTCTCCAGCTCTATGTGCCTGTAAAGTTCTAATTTTTACTCAAGACTACAAAATTTCATACTGTTTGTCTCCGTTAACTGTTTGTCTCTCTCTCTGTCTCCGCTAACTGTTTTTGTCTCTCTGTAAGTCTCCGTTTTCATCTCTCATCCCTCTTCCTTGTTTTCTTGAGTCTATCCCGGAAACTTATCATAGCATAGGCCTATAACCATAGTGAGTGGCTGTGTAAAGCAGGTTGTTATCTTTATTGTTTATTTCAAAATTTATTCTGTGCTATTCACCTTGTTGTCACCTTGTGCTGTCAACTCCTGGAGCTCTAGCGACCGCCATGACACACATTCTCCATTGCTTCCTATTCGAAGTCAGGTCCCTTAGTGCTTCCAGATTCATGCCAGTTGTCATGACGATTTTCTTGGCATGTTAACAGGGGTGGTTTGCCATTGCCTTCCCCTGGTTTTGCCTGCCGTGCCCGTTCGTTCCCCTTCCCATGGAAGGGTATTAACGGTCCGCACCACGTGAAGGTGGGCACGGAGGACTTTGGTTCATCAGCCCAGGTCGGATCCGAGTCTACGCTCAAAGAGACGTCGGTCAGGTCGCCTCCCTGCTTTACTCTGAACCAGAGTGACTGATGAACCTTTGCGGACCTTGAAGCTACAGAAGCTACAGAACTGTGCTATTAACGTTTCGAATTGGACATCGGTTAAACGTCTTTGGTAAGGTCAACACGAACTGAGTACCCATGGAGCAATAAAATTATGGCCTGTCTGGTTTACACACAACCATGGGCCGCCGGAGGGGGAAGGGGGCATTTGCAAATATTTTGAAAATATTTTACAAAAAAATAGTTTGGTTATTTTGATTATAACAACAGTCCCAACAAGATTTTCAATGCGAAAAAATACTTAATTATTTAAGTAAAGTCCTTGATCATTATTTAGTTTTAATTTTTTTCTATGCAAATTTTTTCTATGCAAAATGTCATTTTGCCCCCTAAAAAAGTTTGTTCCCCTAAAAAAATCGCCCATGCACAAAACAATTAGGGCCTATACAGTATACAACAAAAAATAAAACACCTGTTCTGTGATCCTGTTGTTTAGGTCACGAAGCGCACGAAAAATTGGTATAATTAGGCCTAATTATGAAATTAAAATTGTCTCGATGGGCCTAACCGTCACAACACGTTAGGTCAAGCTACAAATGCTCTCATTGTGTAATTGGTGAATAAGTGATAAAAAGTCCACCAAACGAAATATGTACACGTCAACTGAGATGTACCATCACCTACGTATATATTCACATGTGGTCCGCAGAATGACGATATCAGTTCACGTGAACTCAAATGTTGGGTACATCGTCCAAGCCAGACAGCAAACTAGGCCTATACGGAGAAGATGCCCAGCTAATGAATCCTGTGATTTGCACTAAATATTGCTGAAGCTGGACAAGTTGTAGTCACCATGCATCCACAAGGGACTAATCTGCTTGCAATTCCGGAGGAAAGGTCCACTTCAAAGAGACTGCTGAAAGGGATTTTATATGGGAACGACACCAAGGGTAATTAAGACCCGAAATTAAATTGTCAAACCGTAAATATAATTATTCTTATTTGGAAAAGTTGAGCTACATTAAATGCATACACCTTTATTTGCTACGACTTTCAAAACATACCATTTACATAATATTTTATTTTATCGATCAATATTGTGGGCCTTCAACAATTAAGCTTACCTATCGAACAGTTCCATTATACGCCTCAACTTCATAAATTTAAGTTACCTAATTATTATATCTTCTTGAAATACTAGCTCCTACAGCACTATACCTGACACCCAAAAGCTAATTTATAAATCGACCGCGTTTTGAACCAAGTGAATATAGTAGCGCATGAATACAAGCCTCTTAAGGTCTAATGCAAAGCCGATTTCTTTAACAAAAGGCTAAGAAATGTCTCGGTAATGTTGCGGAAACTTTAGCAAAGAATCGGTTAGAATAAAAAAAAGTTTGCGAAATGTTTTAATCAGCATCATCAACGAAGTAAGATGGAAGTCTTTTAATTCTGTGTCATTTCATCTCCATGTTTTTATTGAGTCTTTACCTCCTAACGTAGTTAATAGTTAAACGTCATCTATTTGGATTTATCTGGTGTCTATGGCTTGACTGGGTGAGTTCTTAAGATATATAAGTTGATATCTATATGAAATTTTTTCTGTAGCTTCAAGATCTACCGATTGAGTCACTTGAATCTATCTTCAATAAGGCCGTGGTTAATGGAAGTGAATGGCATGAAGCTGGTCAAAGGTGTATGAAAAGAAAAGGCTGGTCTAGTTTTAAGCAGGCTTACAACGGTCTGTTTGCACAAAAGATACAAATGTTACCATGAACTGGGAAGAGTCCTGCGGCAGTTGGAGAGCTCCGGGTAGAATCATGAATTTTTGTTTCTTTCACCAGTGCTTCCGCCTTTCGTCGACAGGATCATTCTCTTCTCGGAGATAAAACTCAACGACGGTGTGCATAAAGGCCGGACTTTGCTCCTGTGCAACCCCAGAGTCTTAGGGGCTTTGACGACGAAGGTTTTTAACGTGCCAGGACTTAGTCGACGAACACAGTCCAACAGCGTCTAAAGACTTGTTCATCAAAGACTTCAGGGTTCAGCTACAGCTTCGATTTGGCGTCTCTATAGACTATAAGACTCCTTAGCGTGTCGTTCTGTGTAGGCTACTCATTGCATAGTCTTCAGGCAGTGTGACCAACTACAAACTAACTAACCGAGGGAATTTCTGCGTATAAATTAACCTCTGCTGAGGATTTCAATTCTTTTACAGCAACACGGGCGTCCGCAGGAATTTTTGGTAGGGTGGGGGCAAAATTTTTGTAGGGGGAGCAAAATGACGTTTTTACATAGCAATTCATGAACACAGAACACGTGACAACTTCAAAAATAAAGACTGGTCAAGGACTTTAAGTAAATAATTAAGTGTTTTTCGCACTGAAAGTCGTGTTGGTACTGTTGTAATAATCGTAATAATCAAAAGAATTAATTTTGGTAAAATATGCGCAAAATCCAGGGAAGCAAATGCCCCTCCGGACTCCCATAAACAGCAAGTTATGGGTATGGAATATGTGATAAAATGTTTGAGAAAGATTTTCTGCAGCATTGTTACAACCATGGTTATACTCCACCAGGTGCCTCCTTTGTTGACCTAAGCTGATCATATCCCATAGAGGTGAAGACCTAGAGCAGATACACGCCTGGCAATAATACTGAAGCCTTTTTCACTAAAATTAATCTTACCTGTTTTTTACATGTTGAGTTTACTGCTGCGTGTAATTGTAGAGAGCTGTAACATGGATTGCGAATAAGTCATTGGAAACAAGAACGCTACAGGGAAGAACGGACTCGCTTTTCGCTTCGCGGGCCCATCCCTATGGAACTCCCTTCTCTTTGTACTGCGTGGGACCCTACTTACTGGGTTCGCTCTCTATGTTGTTCATCATCTTAAGTCTTTTCTGTTTGCGAGGCTCACACGCTGATAGCGCCTCTGAATAGCCTAGTTCGCACTGTTTGAAGCGCTTTATAAATTTCCAGATACCATACCGTACTCCATGTAACTATAACAGCCATGTATAGGCTAGGCAAACTGTTTCCCTCAGAAGTAAAAACTAAATAATATATATATATATAATTATACATATATATATATATATATATATATATATTCATTCATTCATTCGAGGATCTATATAGAGCCCCTTCAAAGGGACTACTCAGACTACTATATTACATATAACTGTATATATATATATATATATATATATATATATATATATATATATAGTTATTGTAACCTTATATCAGAAATCCGAATGTTAGGCATCACGTCTATCATGTGACGTCACAGTATATAATTTAAGCACGTCATAATTCGTGTAAAAGCTTCATTCGTTTTATAACGTCTTTAATTTGAATATGACTTTAATTATTATAATTATTTCCCTTGTAATTACACTTGGATTCGATATTCTCAGCATTAATCTACGATTGATTGGTGTTTCTTTCAATATTGACGTTGACCGTGGCAAGAGGCGGCGCTTGTTCTTCTGCAGATCAGAGTATTTCCCTTGGCCATGTCGACGAACATGTCATCAGCTGAATCCAGTAATGACGAGCAAAAAACCCAAGCCTTAGATCGTAAGTTAATGCAAAGCTTTTTTAATCCAATCTAACTTCATTTAATGAAGCCGTTATCATGACGTCCAACATCTGTCGATGGTCGCGTCGTGACCAAATATCATAATCCACTGGTTCATATCCTTATCGATCAAGGAAGCTAGAAACAGACTGCGAGGGGTTTGCAAGTTGAAGGCATCTCTTCAACTTGCAAATCCCTCGCAAAATATTATTTTGTCTTTAGTTTAGACCTTAATTACATCAAAGAATTAACAGAACGAGCTGAATTTGGCAGTTTCATAAGCTGAGCAGCGACTGAAACTGCCCGAGAGCCCAACATTGTTCGGGTGCGGGGTATGCTACGCATTTGCTCGATGCAGCTGTGGATCATTGTGAGCGCGTGTTTCTCCATCAAGGTGATGTCGTACTCAACTTAATCAATCAGTCCAGCAACAGTAAGGTCGTCCATATAGCCAGTATTTAATAGGGTTGTAAGACTTTCAAGAATTGAATGTATTGCCAGTGGTCCTAACTAAGAAGTCGCCTTGTTGGGTGTCTTCCTCGGATAGAATAGTAATGCTGTCTGGTCTGTAGCTGAGGGCGTAGGCATAGTTGTCAAAACGTATCTGTATATTTCTGAAGCTTTTGCTGCTACCGCATCTAGCATTGATGCTCTTCTGAGAGCATTGAAGGCATTCGAGAAGTCCAGTTTCACTACAATACGGTTTTTAGTCATAGACTGCTTATATCGTCTGGTTGCGTGGCAGTAGCCTCGGCCCCTTTTGATACTCCCATATTGTAATTATTATTATTATTATTATTATTATTATTATTATTATTATTATTATTATTATTATTATTATTATTATTATTATTATTATTATTATTATTATTATTATTATTATTATTATTATTATTACGTTATTTTTATTATTAGGCCTATTACTATTATTATTTTCCTGAGCTACAAATAATTCCTCAGGAGTCAGATACTAAGTAAGTGAAAATTAATCTCTGGAGTGATATTCTTTGTCAGACTCTCAACAAGTGAATGTAGCATATATTGCCAGGCAAAACACCAGTGGTCCTAAGGGGTCGCCTTGTTGGGCGTCTTCCTCGGAAAGAATAGTCTGCTGTCTGGTCTGTAGTAGCTGAGGGCGTAGGCATAGTTGTTGTTATCATTACGATCATTATCATCATCATTTGCAACTTTTATAGCGCTGCTGTTTAATGCACAGGATTCCAACCGACGACGCATCGATTCGCAGGCCGCATATATCATAAAGACCCTGAAAGGCAAGTCTTAAGTTGAGAACGAAATGACATAGTCAATGAGCAAAACAAACAGGGACAGAGTTCCAAAATCTAGGTATATACAGCAACTCGAAAGACCTTGTTTACCTAGAGCAGTTTAGTGCTCGGTATGACCAGAGAAATAATTCACAACATATTATCTTCAGGCTTGCAAAAGCGACCCCGAAATTTGGTCATGGGCGGCCAAAATTATCAAGCGCCAAAGGCACGAAACCTTTCAGGATAAGGGACCTGGGTGGTGTCTGCCAATGCTTTTTGTAACATTTAACATAAAATGGAGGAAATTTTCAGTTATTAATGGACCAAATGGCATAATATTATTAAATGAATATTAAAAGATTAAGAAATTAACACATAGGCCTAATGTGTTTTAATTTGTGATCTGTCGCAAATTCGTAATTATGTTTGGACACTAACTGTTGCATTAGGCCTATGTAGTGCACTGTGCACAGTTTAGTTTACTTCAAAAATTTTTAATGTTAACATTATGTTAGAATCAGTAGACAAAACTTCACATAAGCACTTAGTATAGCAGTATTTTCATTGTATCACAAGTTGACGAAAAATATTTCAACGATTTCATCATTATTAATTCTGAGAAGAAGGTCCTTTTCACAAGCCCATGGCCATCAGCATGAAAGACTCTAAACTTGACTGACATAGCAGATTTCTTAATCTGTTCAAGATGTATTTCAACTTCGAAAATGACCTCTCACAACTTCACAAGCAACTCTTTTGTTAAACTCATAACCAACATCATCATCATCATCATTGTCATCGTCATCAGACTCATCACCACCATTCTCATGCTAACCATCATCATGATCATCGTCACCATCAGCAACATTATATTCATCGCGATCATTATCATGATAATCATCATGACAATCATCGTCAAAATAATTAATAGCATTATCATCATCATAATCGTCATGATCATAATGACCCTACCGTTATCATTACGATCGTCACGATCATAACACAGGTCAACAAATACAAAAAAAATTTATGTAACATTAGTCGATAGGCTGTTTTTATACTAATTTTGGGGTGCTGAATTCAAAAATGGCCATTAAAATCTTGCAGGACGTCCTGTTTTTTGTTATAGTCCTCATGATATTGCTTCTACGAATAAAATACGGGTATACATCCGTTAAGTTACAATCATTGTGATTTTTCTCATGGAATTGCATTTTTTCATAATTTTTACAAACAGCATGTTTATAGACTATTTTAAAGTTAACTTACACACATTTTCAACAATAATAATGAAAAGCATGAAAGAATAGTAATCCTCATTCGCACCTGCCAGTTGTTTATTTCTTCCATTTGTTTGTTGAGGTGTCTTCCCTCTGCAAAACCAACGCTAGTCGCCCATCATGGCAGATTCCCATATCACCTCCATGGTTTGTATATCCTGGTGAAATCTTTCGCCCTGCTCATAGCTTACTGCTCATAGGTTCTCAGGGAAAAAAGTCAAAATACGAATGCGAAAAGTGAATCTTGAGTTTTTCTTTAAAAGAGCCGAGCTCTTCATAGTTCTTGAGAAAATGTTGACCGTAGTGTTCCTCTTTTTGGTTCCCCAGAAAACCCTCGACCACAGATGTAGGCCTAAATGATTTCCATGCAGCGTGCTCCTTCTGATTCAATTTTTCTTCAAAAGTCAGTTTTATTCAGTAGCTTCCTAATCTGCGGACCAACAAAGATACCTTCTTTGTACAGTTGGCCACAAGTCTTGAGTCTTGAACCTCAAAGTTCAACTTGTTATTTTGATAGGCCCAGATCTCGAACAAGATTGTCAAGTTCATTTTGCTGTATCAGGTGAGGTCCACTTACATTTTCAGGAGTGTATGTTGGGTCTGCATCAGTTGGTGCGTGTAACTCAATATCTTCCTCTGATGCAGATGAATCTATATCTTCCCAGTTTTCTGGAGGCTTAGGTATGAGAAGACCTCCATAAGGAACTGGCCTTATAGCTGATGGTAGGCATATTTGGGTACACAATATTACACTTTTTCTTTTTTGAAAAGCATACAGTTTTAGACAGAAAAAAGTGACTGGTTGGCTCACGCCAACTCATGGGAATTGCAATGGGCATGGATTTCTTCTTACCTTTCACCCATTCAGTCGGGCTAGCATAGCATGAAATGCAGAGCACACAGAGAGCCCACTTTTTGTCCTGAACTCCAACATGAGAGCCAAGGTACAGGCAATAGGCTAGCCTATTGTTTCACAGACTTTGATAAAAAAAAACGACCATGAGATTTTATAACATGCTGTCCACACACAGAGCAAAATTAATAGCCCCTACACCCATGTCACTGTCTTTTTTAATTTTAGCGCTGAAATTTACTTAGAAACTAACAGCAAATGTTTCCACAACAGCACAGTTGACAAATATTAAGTTAATTGATGTGTTTTCTCCCACTTCCTGTCACGAATAAGTTAGAAGTGCTGACAACCAAAACAATGAAATAATCCATTAAAAATTACATTTATTAGACTAAAAATGACCTATAACATAAAAATGTGACGTGCTGGCCATTTTTAAAGCCCAGATCTGAAATCAGCACCCCAAAAATAATAAGAGGCAGCTAATATAGTTCATGTTATAAAAACCTTGTTGACTTGTGTAATCAACCTATTCAACTTCACCAATATCATCATCACCATCATCATCATCAACACCATGACTGATATAATTAATCATAGTCATCATCGTGACAGCCGTCATCATAATCATCAATACTATCGTCATCATCATCATAATAGTCATCGTTTTCTTGGTCGTTATCGTCACTGTCATCGGAGTCATCATCGTCATCATCATTATCATTATAAATTTCAAGGTCGTAATCACGAAGACCATCGTCATGATGATTATCGTTATCATGATTATCATTATCATTATAATCAAGATCACGATAATCATCATCATCATCATCATCATCATCGTCATCATCATCATCAAGGTCACAATCATCAACATAGTCATTGTGGTCAAAAATAACATCACAAAAATCAGCAACATCATTGAAATAACGAACAATGATCATGATCATAATAATCATCATCAAAATCATCATCATAATGATTATCACGACCACAATGTCCAAAGAAATCACGATAACCATCATCATCATCACGGTCATATTCAGAATGAACATTTTCATCATCACTTACATAATGATCATCGCCAAAATCATCATAATCATCATTGTCAGCATAATGATCATCATGACAAGGACCAAAATCATCATGATCGCCATCATGACCATAATCATATACGTCATGATTATCATCACCAGCATAATGATTACCACCTTCATCATGATCATCATCACCACAATTGTAATCATAAATTATCATGATCCTCGTGATAATCAACATGATATTCATCATCATGGCCATTCTCGTGATGGTAATATCGATCACCATGGTCATAATTCTCATCATCACCCCATGATCATACTCGACACCCTCATGATCACCACCGCGGTCAGCACGACATCATGATCATGACCATCATCAAGATCATCAATATCATCAAGATCATCATTATGATTATCATCATCGTAATGATCATCATCACAATGATCATCATCATCATGATCATCCTCATGATCATCATCACTATTAAGATCATCACCTGGATGATGATCATCATCAACATAATCATAATCATCATCATCAACATCATTATCATCATGAACATCATTATCATCATCATCACAAACAAAATGATTTTCATCATCATCATCATCATCATCATCATCATCATCAAAATCGTCATCAACATCATCACCATGATCACCATCTTCAACATCGTCATTGTCGCCATCATCATCATGATCATCATCATCATCATGATCTGCATCATCATCATAATCATCAGCATCAGCATCATCATCACCATCATCATGGTCATCACCATCATCACCATCATCATCATCATCATAATTATCATCATCAGCATCATAATCATCATCATGATCATCACCATCGTCTGGGTCATCATGTTCATTATCATGATCAGCATGAACCTCATCATCAACATCATCATCATCAGCATCATCATGGAAATCATCATCATCATCATCATCGTGATCATCATTGTGATAATCATCATCACCATCATCATCATCATCATCATCATCACGATCGTCATCATCATGATCATCGTAATCATCATCGTCATCATCATCATAATCGTCATCGTCATGATCAGGGTCATGACCATCATCGTCATCATCACCATGATCACAATCATCATCATGGTCATGATCATGATCTTCATCATCACCATGGTCATCAGCATCATCATCACCATCATCATGGTCATCACCATCATCATCATCATCATCATCATAATTATCATCAGCAGCATCATGATCATCATCATGATCATCACCATCGTCATGGCCATGATCATGATCATTATCACGACCAGTACGATGATCAACATCAACATAACCATCATCATCAACATCATCATCATCATCATCATCATCATCATCAACAACATCATCATGAAAATCATCATCACCATCATGATCATCGTGATCATCATAATGATCACCATCATCATCGCCACGATCATCACCACCATCATCATCATCATCACGATCGTCATCATCACGATCATCATGATCATCATGATCATAATCATCATCGTCATGATCAGGATCATCATGAGCATAATCATCATCATGAGCATCATCAGGATCGTCTTCATCATCATGGTAATCATCCTCATGACTATCACTATGATCAACAAAATGATCATTATCATGATCATCATCGGGACCATCATCATGATCAGCCTGATGATCATCATTACGATCATCATCATTGTTATCATCATGACCATCATGACCATCATCAATCTTGATCATCCTCATTATGATGAAGATCATAACGATGACCTTCATCGTCATGAGTATTATCATCATGATCATCATCAAGATCTTATTAACCTTCATGATCATCGTGATTTTTGTCGTCATCATGGTCACCATCATGATCATCATCATCACGATCATCATCAACATCATCATCACCATCATGATCATCATCATCATGATCATCATCATGATCACCATCAACAGCTTCGTCACCACCACCATGTTTATCATCAACATGATAAGCATCACGATCATGATTGTGATCCTCTTCATCATCGTGATCGTGATCATCATAATTATCACCTTCATCATCATGATCATCATCACCATGATTATCATCACGATGATGATTATCGTCATCATCATCATCATTACCTTCAACATCATGATCATCACAATGATCATCACCATCATAATGATCATCATCAGAATCATCATCAATATCATGGTCTTCATCATGATCACCATCATTATTATGATCATCATCAGTATCATCATGATCATCACCATCATCGTCATCATGAGCACCACGATAATCATGATCATGAATGTGATCATCATCATTATCTTCATCATCACCATCGTCATCATGATCATCATCAAGATCACCATCATCATCGTAATCATCATGATCATCATCATGAAGATCATTATAATCATCACGATGATCATCATCATCATGATCATCATGATCACGGTGATAATAATCAAGATGATCGTGATGAGGATGATCATAAATATGATCATCATCATTATCTTCATCATCATCATCATCATCACCATATTCTTCATGATCGTCATCACGATCATCATCATCATCGTGATCATCATCATGATCGTCATCATCAAGATCATCATAATCATCATCCTGATCATCATCATCATGATCATCTTGATTATTATCATCGTGATCTTCATCTTCATCGACATCATAATGATCATCATCATCATAGTGATCGTCATCAGAATCATTATCAACATCATGGTCACCATCATGATCACCATCACTATTATGTTCATCATCTGGATGATGATCGTCAACATAATCATGATCATCATTGTCATCATCGTCATCATGAGCATGATAATCATCATCACCATCATCGTCTTCATCATCATCATCATCATGGTTATCATCATCATGATCGGCATCATGTTGATCATCATGGCCGTCTTCATCATCATGATCATCGTCATAACTATTATCGTCATCATCATCTCTATCACCATCATCACCATGATCATCATCTTAATCATCATCTGCATGATCATCATAATTATCGTCATCGTCATCATGATCATCATCATGGTCATCACAGTCATCATCACTATCGGCATCATGACCATGATCATCATAATGATCATGATCTTCATGATCATCATAATTGTCATCCTTGTCATCGTGGTCATCATAGTCACAACATGATCATCATGATCATCATGATCATCACCATCGTGATGATCACCGTCATCATGATTATCATCTTCATCACGACCATCATCATGACCATCGTCATCATCATCATCATCATCATCATTGCTATCAGCATCAGCATGACCATGATCATCATGGTCATGATGATTCATGATCATCATCTTTATGATCGTCATAATTATCGTCATCGTCATCATGATCATCATGGTCATCATCACTATCAGCATCATGACCATGATCATCATCATCATCATCATCTTCAGGATCATCATAATCATCATCATAGTCATCATGAACATCATCATGGTCATCATCGTGATCATGATCATCATCACCATCATTATGATAATGATCATCACCATGATCATCATCGTGAATCATAATCATCACGATAGTCATCATCATCATTATCGTCATGACCAAGGTCATAATGATGATCGTGATGATGCTCACTATGACGGTGATGGTCATGATAATGATCAATATGATGTTCGTAATGATGATCATGATCATGTGGATGATGATGATCCTGATGAAGATGGCGATGATGACGATCATGATGACCATGATCATGATCGTAATGATGATGAAGATGAGAGTGATCATGTTCAATTGTTCATGGTGGTGATGATGATCATGGTGATGATCAGATCCTCATGTTGGCGATGATCATGGTGATGATGATGTCAGTTATGATGACGATCATGATCATGATGATGATCATAATGATGATGATGACCACGATGATGATCATGATCATGATGGCGATCATGATGAAGATCTTGATGATCACGATTATCATGATCATGCGGAGGACGAAGACACGCTTTGGGGAGCGCGCTTTTTCAGCTGCTGGAATAGTCTGCCACCTGCGATTCGTTTGGCCGATTCAGTTGAGTCTTTCAAGTCTAGACTGAAGTCTTACCTTTTTTCCAAGGCGTATCTGTGTGTGTGTGTGTGTGTGTGTGTGTGTGTGTGTGTGCGTGCGTGCGTGCGTGCGTTCGTGCGTGCGTGCGTGTGTGTTCACCATCATCATATATGCATGTATGTGTGTATGTATGCATGTACGCGTGTGTGTGTGTGTGTGCGTGTGTGTGTGAGTGTGTGTGTGTGTAGGTGTGTGTGTGTGTGTGTGTGTCGTTGTTTTGTCAAGGCGCCCTTGTAACGGCATGTGCTGTGTTACGGCGCCTTAGAAATTGTCGTCATTATTATTATTATTATTATTATTATTATTATTATTATTATTATTATTATTATTATTATCATCATCATCATCATCTTCATGTTGATGATGATGATGACGATGATGATCATAATTATGATCATGATGATGATCATGATGACGATGGTGAAGATGATCATGATTACGATGGTGGTGATTATCATGATCATGTTCATGATGATATGATGATGCTGAAGGTTATGATGATGATGATGATCTTGTTCATGATGATGATCATGATGACGATGACCATGACCACGATGACAATGATGATCGTTATGATAATCACTATGATGATGATCATGATGACAACGATAACATGGTGATGGTCATAATGATGATGATCATCATCATCAATGTGATAATCATGATGATAATTACGATGATGATCATCATGATCATCACCGTGATTATGATCATGATTTAGATAGTGATGACGCTTATCATGAAGATGATCATGCATATATAATGATCATCTAGGTGATATCACGATCATGATAATGATGATGGCCCTGATCACGATGATGATCGTTACGGTGATCATTACGATGATGATGATCACGATGATGATCATGATGACAACGATGATCACGGTGATGATCATGATGATGGTCATGATGGTGATCATGGTCATGATGATGATCATGATGATGACGATCATGATAATGATGATGACCCTGACTATGATGATGATCATGATGATCATGATGATGATGTTCGCGATTATCATGATGATGATCATTATTATGATTATAATCATGATGATGATCATGATGATGATCATGTTGATGACCACGATGATTGATGATCATCATGATGATGGTGATCGTGATGATGATCGTGATGATGATCATTATGATGATGATCATGATCATCACGATCATGATGATGGTCGTAATGATCATGATGACAAAGATGATCATGGCGTTGTTCGTGATGATGATCAGGGTCATAATGATGACCATGATTATAATGATCATCAACTAGGTGATATCACGATGATGATGATGATGACGGCCCTGATCACGATGATGATCGCTATGATGATCATTATGATGATGATGACCATGATGATGATCATGATGACAATGATGATCACGGTGACGATCATGATGATGATGATCATGGTGATCATGGTCGTGATGATGATCATGATGATCATGACGATGATAATGATCGTGATGATGATGATGATGATCATGATCATGATGATGATAATCATGATGATCATGATGATCATGATGATAATCATGATGATGACCCTGATCATGATTCTATTATGATGATGACCACGATGATGATGATGATCATTTTGATGACCATGATTGTGATGATGATAGTTATCATGATGATCGTTATGATCATGATCATGATGATGATGGTGATCATAATGATGATGATGATCACGATGATCACGATGATCACGATGATGATGATGATGATGATGATGATGATGATGATGATGATGATGATGATGATGATGATGATGATGATGATGATGATGATGATGATGATGATGATGATGGGGTGATGGTGATCGTCATGATGATGAGGATGATCATGATGATGATCATGAAGAGGATGGTGATGATGATCGTGATCAAGATGATGATGATGACGATCATGATCATGATCATGAACATGATTATCATCATGATCATCTTCGTCATCATCATTATTATCATTAACATGATGATGGTGATCCTGGTGACGATGATCATGATCATAATGCTGATGATAAGCATGATGATGATCATGGTGATGCTGATCACAATGGCGAAGATCATGGTGGTGATGATGATGATGATGGTGATGATGCGATCATGATGATAATGACTTTGATGATGACCATGATCATAATGACGACCATCATGATCTTGATCACGATGATGATCATGATGATCATGATGATCATGATGATGATCATGATCATGATCATGATGATCATGACGATGGTGATGATGACCATGATTACGATGGTGATGATTTTCATGATCATGGTCGTAGCCATGATTGATGACCATGATCATGGTGATAACGATGATCGTTGTGATGATCGTTATGATGATGATGATGATGATGATTGTGATGATGATCATGGTCATGATGCTGGTCATGATCATTATGACGATCATGCTGATCATGGTGATCATGATGATCACGATGATGGTGATCATGATGATATCATGATGATGATTATGATGGTGACCATGATGATGATCATGATGATCATGATGATCATGGTCGTCAGGATGATGATGATCATGATGATCATGATGATGAACACCGTGATGGTCCTGATGTTGATCGTGATGATGATGATTATGATGGTGATGATGATCATGATGATGATGATGATGATCGTGATGATCATGATGATGGTGGTGATGATGATCATGATGATGATCATGATGATGATGGTGATGGTGTTGATCATGATGATGGTGATAATGATGATCATGATGATCATGATGATGATCATGATGATGATGAAGATGATGATGATGATGATGATGCTGATGCTGATGCTGATGATGATTTCATGATTATGAAACTTTACTTAGGTTTCTTTTGTGAAACTAATAATAGTGTAGCACGAAGAAATAATAATAATGATGATGATCGTGATGATCATGATGATGGTGGCTATGATAATGATGATGATGATCATTAAATGATGATCATGATGATTAAAACTGAGTTAAGAATGATGGATGATTGACTGCTTTCCACTTACTGTACTACTACCCAGGTGGTCCTGGTAGCGGGGTCATTTGACCCCATTTGGCCTCCTGTATAGCCAGACTTTGGAATATAATAATCCATGTTTCTTCTTTATCTGTACACGTTTGGTTACCAAATAAACATGTCATATCATATCATGTCATATCATATCATATCATATCATATCATATCATATCATATCATATCATATCATATCATATCATATCATATCATATCATAATAGTCATCACATTCAGTCGTATTGATACTGACAGTAACACTGTAACGGGAAAGAGCTACATAGACAACCTAATGCTTACACAAGACATTATTATTACTATTATTATTGTTATTATTATTATTATTATTATTATTATCATTATTATTATTATTATTATTATTATTATTATTATTATTATTATTATTATTATTATTATTATTATTATTATTATTATTATTATTATTATTATTATTATTTGGTTTGTTGTGTCTCATGACGATTTTCTTGGCATGTTAACAGAGGTGGTTTGCCATTGCCTTCCCCTGGTTTTGCCTGCCGTGCCCGTTCGTTCCCCTTCCCATGGAAGGGTACTAACGGTCCGCACCACGTGAAGGTGGGCACGGAGGACTTTGGTTCATCAGCCCAGGTCGGATCCGAGTCTACGCTCAAAGAGACGTCGGTCAGGTCGCCTCCCTGCTTTACTCTGAACCAGAGTGACTGATGAACCTTTGCGGACCCTTATTATTATTATTATTATTATTATTATTATTATTATTATTATTATTATTATTATTAGTAGTAGTAGTAGTAGTAGTAGTAGTAGTAGTAGTAGTAGTAGTAGTAGTAGTAGTAGTAGTAGTAGTAGTAGTAGTAGTAGTAGTAGTAGTAGTAGTAGTAGTAGTATTTTTGGCAAGTGTGTAAACGGATGCTCTTCGACAACAAGAACCAGTGGAGAAGAGTTTCCAAAGTACGCAAGCACTTCCATTTCTTTATAAGCATTTACTATGATTAATATTGGTATAATTATTATTAGTATTATTATCATTATCATTATTATTATTATTATTATTATTATTATTATTATTATTGTTATTATTATTATTATTATTATTATTATTACAGCCTGAAGGGCGAGTGTGAAAACGAGTTTAGGACATTTCTTCCTGGAGATTCCCCTCTCGGAAATTTCCCCAAATATCCTTCCGGACATTTTTATATTCCGTTAGGGCAATTATAACATCAAATTTTATGAATTTAACATAAAACTAACGCCTAACTTGTGGGGTCTAGTAGGTCTAATTATAACTCACCATGTGCAACGTAATTACGGACGTTTAGACAACATAGACAATTGAGAACCGGATATGACTGTCATATGATTCCGGTAGGCTATATAATGTGTTTAATTAGAAAAAATCTAAATATTAATGCATGTTAATATTTACGGCTCGTATGTTCGTATTTCCCCGGGGAAATTTCCGGAGGAATTGTCGTAAAGGGAATGTCCGGGGGTAATGTCAGAGGGAAATGTCCGGATAATTATCACAACCGCGTAACCAGATCCGCTTAGAGAATTTAACTCAAAAACAAAAGACCCAAATCATTGGAACAACAGACGTTTCCAGAAAAGTGGCAGTCTTGTTGTCAAGACCTTAAACCTCAAGACCAAGACCAAGACCAAGACCTTGAACCTCAAAACCAAGACCAAGACCAAGACCTTGAACCTCAAGACCAAGACCAAGACCTTGAACCTCAAGACCAAGACCAAGACCTTGAACCTCAAGACCAAGACCAAGACTTTGGTACTCAAGCCCAAAACCGAGAAAAATACCCAAAAAATCACAACCATATCCAGACTTCTATGCCTTACTAAAAAAAATTGTCAAGTCGGACTACTCGCTATTTTAATTAAAACATGATTTTTTTATTTTATTCAAACAAAACAACTCCAAATGCAGACTGCAGAGAATTCCGAATTCGTATTTACAAAAGTCCTTCATAAGAAATGGTATTTCCGAATGCCTGTTGCATTTTATAAAAACCAATTCGCTCAGAATGTTCTGACCAAGACGTGGCCTGTGGGGCCTCATAAAAATTCTGCCACTTGAAAAATACGTTCTACGGTGCTGAATTCAATGGCACACAGAGCAGCTTTTCAAGTGCCGAATGTAAATGTACAAATAATTGTGAGTCTGTGTTGAAATTATTCCATGGTAAATAACCGGAAGTCAAAATAAATGTCCGAAACAACAGTAAAGCCTCACTCACACCATGTAAATACTACAGCAATTGTATTAGTAATTATTTGATAAATTTTTAAAATCCTTGCGTTTTGTTAAATGACTGTTCATGTTGTTAAAAGTCTTGGTCTTGGTCTTGCAAAACCAAGACCAAGACTTTAAGCCTCAAGACCAAGACCAAGACCAAGACCTTGAACCTCAAGACCAGGACCAAGACCAAGACCTTGAACCTCAAGACCAAGACCAAGACCAAGGCTTTTAAAAACGAACTCGAGTGCACTCGAGACCAAGACCTTGGTCTCGAGGACAACAGGACTGAAAAGTGGCAGATGACCGGCCCGCAGAGCACGCACGAGGCAGAATGCAACAGGACATTTACCGAAAACGCAAAGTTTGAGACGCAAAGTTTTAAACCGCAAAGCAACTGGGTAGCTGCAACGCACTCCGAAAGAGTTCATACCTGTAGCTGCAAGCTGGTTATAGAAGTCTGTAAACATCGGTTGCAGACTTCTTCAGAACTTAGAAGTCATGCAGTCAAACGGAATGAATGAGCGGTAATGAAAAGCTGGCATTTTTAAGTATCAGCTTCAGATTCAGATTGTTTTATTGACCGCCATGTAACAACTTACTTTAGGAGGTTGAGCTCAAATAGCACAATTGAAAGATGTGGATGAACTACGCGCAGCGCTGAAGGACTTCTTACTTCATCGATAGCTGCGTATCTAGAACTTTACAAGGTAGGCTATAGTAAGTATAGACGCACATATATGTAGCTTTCTAATGTTACCTTCCTTGGTATTAGTATCAATTATTATTATTAGTATTATTATTATTATTATTATAATTATTATCATTATTAAGGAGCTTTTATATAGCGCACCTTCAAGGTGATCTACTCACGATTGCTCCTAGTTCAACCTAAAGAGAGTAGTTTTAAAGTTTGTAAGAAACAAGGTACAGTGAGTCATAGGGACCAGAGGGAGTGCAACAGGAAGGCCATTCCATGTTGCGGGGCCAGCGACCGAAAAAGAACGGCGCTGCATAATGGCTGACCGCGTGTGGGGGACAAAGAGCTCGGCCTGTTCAGCCGAGCGAAGAGCAGATCGCCGCAAGACCCCGAGGTAGGGCGTATATAATATAATATTCGTTTAATATAAATTCGATCTGACAAACCGCAGACGATTGGGCTACACGTGGGAAGAAATATTGTTATAATAGGCCTAATATAATGTAAAGATGTTAACGAGTCTGAGCATGAGATATTTAGGGTTATTAAGCAGGCTCCTATAAAGCACCTAGGTATGTAGTTTTAGTCGTCGTCTTTTGCGGGTAACACATAATCATGGGCTCTGGGGCGAAGACTATAACTCTTCTTGATGGTTGGCGGAAACAGTAAGCAGTAGGCCTATAAGTTTTCCAATTTGTACTTAGTTATCAAAATTTGTCAAATTATCTTTTATATCAATTTTGACCGAATTCTCCTTGTGATCCGTCCTTGTGCTGGTTTATGTTTGCATTAATTAGTGAGAAAGTCGACACACAGATTTCGCTCTGCGGCTCAGTATGCTGGAAACAGCGAACGTGCGTAGTAGGCCGATACAAAACGAACGCAAAGTGAGCTGTGGCCTATACAAGTATACAACGGCTAAAGAAAACAGAAAGATCGCTCAGGAAACCCGATCGCTAACACGTCTTTGGAATGGAAACTCTACCTTATGTTGAAAACCACTGAAGGATAGGACGCAAAAAACACTAATTACTGTCTCGGTGTCAAATTTAACTTGCCTTCATAGCTAACAATGTGATTTGACTAGAGAAGTAGCATGGATACTCTCAGACTGTAAACGACACTTCAAGCAATTCACACATTTTAATCCTGCGGAGAACTGTGGCCCTCATTTTAATGCTATGCAGCTTACCATTTGTGTCACTCAATGAGGCGAGTTTTGGGCGTTTAGCATTGTCATCTTGCTGGAATACTGCAACAACACAAACGAATAAAATTATCCCTAAATGCTGTAATTAGTCTCAATCACTGTATATAATTTAGCGATAGAAGCTATAATACAGCCATGCAAACAGCTGGCCGTCTCTAGGGCTTTCGCATACGTTACTGAATATGCATGCGATCACAACCCTGGTCCATGCCCTGATCTGCACGAGGATTGACTACGGGAACACGATCTAGATTGGCCTCTCCACTGCCAAAACATCTCAGCTGCAGTCCATCCTTAATGCTGCCGCCCATTTTATAGGGGGCATCATGAAGTTTGCCCATATCTCTTCCTTCATCCGTGACTCCCTTCACTGGCTTCCCGTTCACCAACGCATCCAATTTAAGGTACTTTCCCTCATGCGTAACTGTCTTGCTGGCTCTGCTCTGCGTTGTTGTATATCGGCTTAACGACACTTTTTCATATCGAAGATGATCAGTGTCGGAGGCAGAGTACAACCTCGTACTCCACGTTTATATTGCGACCGAGCCACCCGCAGTAAAGATCCGAGAAATTAATCTCTGAGAAACCGACCGACCGGGAATCGAACCCGGGCCGCCGGCGTGGCTAGCGGGCTACAAACCCACTCGGCCACTCAGGATCTCTGGCTCTGCTCTGCTGTACCTCAGGGTCTTTTGTACTCCGGTTTCCAGTTTACCTGGTCGGGTCTCCCTCCGGTCGTCGGCCCGTGGCCACATGGTGTCCCTAGGATACGCACTGGTACTGCCTAGTCTCGGAGTTTTGCTGTTGTGTGCCCTTCCAGCTAGAACCGCTTGCCTCAGGTTCTTAGGATTGACCTCACTCTCCCTCCTGCCCAGTTCCGCAAGCGCCTGAAAACCTTTCCTTTCGTCAGTGAAGACACTGATCTGGGTCGGGAGTGCATCTGACTTTGAGTGGTGCTATATAAGTTCTTGTTCTTAGTATTCGATTCCTTAACTTGTTCTTCGTGATATTCGTGTTTTTTCGTGTTTTTCACCATTTGTTTGTGTGCACTTGTGTCATGTCTAATGCACTTAATGATTGTATAATGTTAACCGTTTGCTGCAATTGCACTAATTTTGTTTTGGATTCCACATATACCATTTAATTAAGTTTTAATTTAGATTTATCTTGTTCACTTCTTTTTTCTTGATCGAAGCAATTGATTAGAATATTGATTGAAAGACTTTTATAATGACATTTATTGTGATAGTATTGAACCTTAGGTGGCCCTACATAGCGGGATTTTTTATCCCTTCTGGGTCTCCTTTTGTTGCAATTGCTGATACTGCTATGTTATACTGCTTTGTTTTACAAACTGCTTCAATAAATGATTTGATTGATTGATTACAATTACAATTACAATAAACAAAGGAAGGCTGTGTTGACGATTGGACAGGCAGTTTTGGATTAGCAATGTGAAGCTTTCCTGAGTTTCCTCATTATACGATTGATTGCATCATTGAAATGACAAACTACTGTAAAGCAAAATATTCATAACTTCTTTTATTAACTTACAGTCCGAGCCTTCGTTCGTCTGATCGTCATTACTAGATTCAGTTCATGCTCGTTTCTTCGATGTAGCGTATTAGATAATCTTTGGATCTGAAAAGAACAAACGTCGCTTCTTGCCACAATCAACATCAATTTTGCAAGACTCACCAATCGTCTGTCGATAAATGCCGAACAAACCGAAGGAGAATTGCGAACTATATCCTGCGATTTCAAAAATAAACCGCCTATGACTAGGGACAGTAGAAAATCACGGTAAAAAAATGCCAAAAACACGGTATACTTTTTAAAAAATCGCGAAAAACACGGCAAAAACACGGCATCAAAATTTCACAGTTTTCTTGTAACACATTATATGTTTATCTTTCATATTCATTGTTCATTGACAAATTGACAATTGTCAACCATTTGTCAGTCATTGGTTCCTTGCTGTAACAGTTTAGCTGCGAGTATTGAATACCATCACAACATGAAGCGCTAAATTGTCATCTGTCAAATTTTGACGCTGAGGTGCATTCACCAGTGTGTATTGACTAACGCTCCGTTCTGCCTCAACAGAATTGCCAGGAACTGACAGATATCGACTAGCAAGCTCAAATACTTTCGACTGTGCAAAACTTTAAACTGCCACAACCAAAAAAAATTGCAACAAACACGGCATTTTTTACGAAAACACGGCAAATGTCAAAAATCACGGAAAACACGGCAAATGCCGAAAAACACGGCTTCCGTGTTTGCCGTGTTTTCGTGATTTTCTACTGTCCCTACCTATGACAAATAGGCCTATTATAAAGATGTAAACGAAAAGATCGAATCTCTTCGAGTAATGACGTATTGAAACTAAACATTGTGACGTCACATAATGACTTCGCACTTGCTTACTAGTCCTTCTCGCGCAGATCTGCACATCGGCCATGCAACTTTTCCATTCGTCTTTTTGAATTTAACCTTTTATTCAATACTATTATAATTTGTATGATAATTATCATAATATATGCTTATTATTGTTATTATAAGTGCTCAGTTATTAATGTTAGTGTCTTTTAAAGAAAACTCATGAGCATGGGCGGCGATCTAGGGGGGGTTGAGGGGGACATGACCCCCACCTTTAAGAGTGGGGGGCACGCCATACATTTGTTCCCCACCCCCAATTTTGAAGAAACACCAAAAAAGGGCAAGAAATGTAATTGCGCGTGAGGGTTTTCACTGCCTTTTTGACCAGACGAAGTAAAAACTCAATTTTTTTAGGAGAAGTGTCCCCCGAAAATTGTGAAAGAAGAAGAAATTCGTCATGAAATTTATTTTAGGGGATGAATCTCGAAAAAGGTAAGCAATTTATTTTTTAGACGAATAATTGAAAAGTAAGTCGTAAAAAAGGTCAATGACTAAAAAAAGGTCATCAACTTTTTAGGGAGATGAATTGGTAGGAAAGTCTTAAAGTTTTTGGTTTTTGTGGATGAATTCCAGAAAAGTAAAAAATTTTGGGGGGACATGAATTCCTAAAAAAGGTCATCGACCAGACCATGGCCGACTTTGTCCCCCCCCCCACCTCTCAGACAAGATCGCCGCCACTGCTCATGAGAGTTCCTCCAGAACAGAATGGTATACAACAGCTTGCGAAATAGATTAATCAGAAGTAGAGGTTCATGTCCAAGATTGCATGTTTACAAGCCTTTTTAAGAATGAGTGTCGACCGCGACAAAGCTTCCAGATCATCTTGTTTTACTGCAGATCGACGCGTTATGTTATTATAGCGTCTTTTCTAGCGCCATTTTATCCATCGTAGGCAGCGTTTTGTGATATGTTGAGAGATTTTATGAAGTATGATAGCATCTCACAAAGCGGAGCCTACGCTGGACTAAATGATGTTAAAGTCATTTAAGTAGGCCTGAGCACGCGGTGCTAATAGGCCTATAGCCCGAAAAGTTACCACTAGCCTACATGGTCAGAAAACTGAATAGCATATAAAGAGAAAGATACAGTTGCAGCATACAAAGATACAGACAAGACGTAAGTGTGCATGTATGTTTGTCCAGTAATGGGCATTTATTGGTGGTCAGTGATGGGTCGTCCTTTCTGAGGATCTGCGGATCAGACGCAGAACTTATGGGTTTCATTCGGTTACTAATGTAAATGTAATGTAATGTAAATCTCATAAATTTCTCAGCGCCACACAAAAGCCACGTCAGGGAGACCAGCTTATTCACCGGCGCTAACTAAGCGATGTGAAGGAACTATGATGTAGTGAAAACATCCATCTGGAATTTCATCATCATTCACACGATAGAAAAGTAGAGGAAAGGGAGAGAGTACATCAAGTGGTGACTGTGGTGTAGATATAGGCTATATGAACATCAGATGTGTGTGAATTTACCAGGGATGGAGAGACGGTCATCAGTGGTTTTTGTCCTTCAAATTAAATACAAAACCTGCATTACCCTCATCATATCTCACTCGATTCCGACGACAGAGTGTTGGTGGCTGACAGAGGGAAATGTAGAGAGATTCTCCTGGATTCCGATCTTAAATGAATTCAAATTCTGTGTCCAAGAAAAGAAGAAGAATAAAAGAGAATCATTGAGCCACATAGACTGCGGCGTGACAAAGAAAAGAGATAAGTGATCGTCGGAGGATTTTATGGAGGAGTTAATGTTTATACATTGAATCGAAAATAAACTCACTTCTTATCCACAGATTATGAAAGCAAATAACCAGTATGATCTATCCGATTTACTTGATTTATCTGCTGGTATCCATTGATATATTTTAATAGCATTTAACTTTGCAAAACCTTTTGCAAAACCTTTCTTTGTCCCACTGTTAGAGAAGTTATAGACATGTAATACGCATATATAGTGTTTTGTATTCTGCACTAGTTATCGTAATTGTTCTTTTATATAGCGCCTTTAGCCGAAAACTACTCAGAGTTGCTACCGACATGACAACACGTCAAGACCATGGTTAAATAGAGTAGTCTTTAATCGCTGGGGGAATAGAGATAGATAAAAAGAAACTTACGCCGAAGGTTACGTGGTAGTCAGCTCCAGACCGAAGGACCAACCACGGCGAAGATAGGCCTACCATGTTGCGGTGTGGAAGTACGTACGGGAGGGAGGGGAACTTATGGAACACCCTGTGTTGCGGAGCGATCTATGGCCAGATAAAATAAGTCATCGGCAAGACAGTTGCTTTGTTCAGTCAGAGGACCGACTGACTGATTAGGCCTAATTAATTGGCTGACTGTTTCACTGACTTGTAAATTGATTGAATGACTCATGAGTACTGATTGCCTGGCCAGAGTGACAATATCTAGGCCTAACGAGATAACATTTTGAGAGGTTTGCCTGAGTTTCTGGGTTAAGTATAATATCGACCAACTGATGACGTCACAATACGTGTTAATTTTTAGATTTGACTTCGACATTTTGACGCTGCAAATATGAATATTATGAATATTAAGACTACCGCGGTTATTATTAACAGATAACATTAATTAAACTAGGCCTACTGAACCAACGAGACAAGAAATTCTAATTTAAAGCACGTCGTCGTTGACCTTTAGTAGGAATGGCGATTCTGCGCTATTAAAAGTTATAAGGCTGTTTTATCGAAAGGCTTAATGCCAGTCTTCAATTCACCAAAACATTAGTAGTAAGGCCTACAAAACAAGAAGAATATTAAAAACAAAACAATAAACTCAATCACTTATAGTGTTTGAGAGAAAACACATACATATCTTACCATAGGCGCCGACTTTTGCTTTTGTCTCTGGGTGCCTGGGTCCCAGTGCATATTTTAAGATAATTCTGTCCTAAAATTTTCACGACCTTTTTTAGGAATTCATCCCACAAAAAACTCATGACCTTTTTTAGGAATTCATCCCCCCAAAAAAGTGACGACCTTTTTAGGAATACCCCAAAAATTTAAAAATATCTGTTACTTGTATTAAAACTTTTATTTAAAGTTCGAATTCTTCTGGGTGCCAGGCACCCACTGAACTTTCTCTCTGGGTGCATTGGCCCCCAAGGCCCCCAAGAAGTCGGCGCCTATGTATCTTACAACATCATTGACATGTGAAAGGCATCTCTGGATAAATCGCAGTCTTCTTGGCTAGAATCTGGATAACCAACAGTTTTTAATATTATTTTCATGCATCGAATGCAAAACCGGTATGCAGAACTACTATGACAGATTTTTAAAATGATTTGCAGAGCTGTAAGTGTATTCTAACGAATTTAGCTTACTGTTGGTAGGGCTGACAGCTTCTATTCCATAGAGAAGAACTGGTTTACAGTGTGCACTAACCAAATATAACAAAAAAGGTTCACTAAATTTGTAGCATTTGCTATACAAAGAATTAAACGATCTGTAAACTTAACGCGCATTTCATGATGATTTAATGAAATACCGGTAGAGCCTACTGGCGTTGATTGTAACAAACAATGCAGTGACGTTAAAAACACGTCTTAATACAAAGAATAGACTCGGCGTTCAATTGAAGATATTTATGTGTTTTCTGATTACAAAGTCCACAAAACCGTGACCAACATGTATTTTGGTTCTCGCATTATTTTGATAAATTGTTCCGCGTTGAGTGGAATTCTTTGAATATTTCTCCCGTGCATAGGCGTAATTTGTGGGGGGTACGGGGGTACCCGTACCCCCCACTTTTTGGACTGGGGGGTACTGTACCCCCCACTTTTTAAACAATGCCAATCAATATTTTATTATTGTGCCTTCCCAGAGAACGCAATCTCCGCCAAAAGTATGAAAGTGCTTAGATACAAGGTAAATTGAGAGCCAAAATTAATGAGAATACTGACAGGGAATATGTTCAAAATGGCCACCATGCGAAAAGTGAAAGTGGAGAAGAAATTGGTACCCCCCACTTTTTAGACCAAGGTATTGGTACCCCCCACTTTTTAGGCTAAAGCTACGCCCCTGCTCCCGTGTAGCCTACCGTCTTCTGCTGTGTTGATTTCTGTGTTTTGTAGGCATTTCTCGAGTGCTTAATCACAAGTTTTTTTGTAATTATAAGTAATTAATCACAATTAGCTATCTGACCACCATTTTGGGTCAGACAACCTATTAAGGTGGACATGCGCATGGGCGGCGATCATGTGGGAGGTGGGGACATGTCCCCCACCTTTAAGAGTGGGGGGACACACCATACATTTGTCCCCCCACTTTTTGAAGAAACACCAAAAAAGACCAAGAAATGTCATTGCGCATGAGGGTTTTCGCTGCCTTTTCGAACAGATGAGGTAGAAAGAAAAATTTTAGAGCAGAAGTGTCCCCCAAAATTGTGAGAAAGTAAGAATAAATTCCTGTAAAAAAGTTATTGAAGACTTTGAAAAAGAAGTAAATATTTTTGAAAGTGGTGAAAAGGTTGAGAAAAGTTACCGGGGGGTGGACCCTTGATAAAAGGTGTAAAAAAGTAGTAAAACAGGCGAAGGACTAAAAAAAGGTCATCAACTGTTTTCGAAGATGAGTTGGTATAGTTTTCGGAGGATGAGATCTGAGAAAAAGGGTACACGGACGAGAAAGTAGTAAAAAGAGGTGAATGACTAAAAAAAGGTCATCAACTTTTTTAGGAGATGAATCGGAAATTTTTTTAGATGTTGTAAGGAAAAAAATTTTTCGGAGAATTAAATGTTCTTTGGTGACCATGGCCGACTTGTTCCCCCCCCACCTCTCAGACAAGATCGCCGCCACTGATAAGGAGGTAGGTGCAGTCTTGTTGTCAAGACCTTAAACCTCAAGACCAAGACCAAGACCAAGACCTTGAACCTCAAGACCAAGACCAAGACCAAGACCTTGAACCTCAAGACCAAGACCAAGACCAAGACCTTGAACCTCAAGACCAAGACCAAGACCAAGACCTTGAACCTCAAGACCAAGACCGAGACCAAGACCCAAAAAAATCACAGTCGTATCCAGACTTCTATTCCTTACTAAAAATTGTCCAGTCAGACTACTCGTTATTTTTAATGAAAACATGAGTTTTTTCTTTTATTCAAGCAAAACAACTCTAAATGGAGACTGCAGAGAATTCCGAATTCGTATTTACAAAAGTCCATCATGCGAAATGTTATTCCAAATGTCTGTTGAATTTTATAAAAACCAATTTGCTCAGAATTTTCTGACCAAGACGTGACCTGTGGGGCCTCATAAAAATTCTGCCATATGAAAAAACACGGTCTACAAGTGCTGAAATCGCTGGCACACAAAGCAGCTTTTCAAGAACCGGATGTAAATGTTAAAATTATTCATGAGTCTGTTTTGAAATCATTCCATGGTAAATAACCGGAAGTCAAAATAATTGTCCAAAACAACAGTGAAGCCTCATTCACACCGTGTAAATACTAAAGCAATAACTGTACGAGTAATAATTGGATACATTTTTAAAATTCTTGCCGTTTGTTAAAATTAATGTTTTTTGTTTATATTCGTTTAATGAAACAACAGACATAACGCTGTAGGTGTACAAGGAAGTGAATTAAAATTGTTAATTGTTAATAATAGCTTAGTAAGAGTTAGAAAATAACATTCTAGATATGAAGTTTCGAGAGTCTTTATCTGGTAGATTAAAATTGTGAGGACGATTTCTTAGGGAGTAAGGAGTAATATGGTTGGTTGGGAATAAACATCTAGCCTAATTGAGTGATTTTCATTGAGTAAAGCTGCTTTAAATAAGGCCATTTCGGCTTTGAGCACAAGCTCAGCTATGGAGGGAGAGATAGTTTGAACATATCCAAATCGTTTGAGTTTGTTCAGGAATTGTTCAAGGCGCAATTTATCCTTGCCACTTATAAGGCCCCACCAGGCTGGAGAAGCATATAAGGTTCTAGATACGATTGTTGCATTAGTGATGAGATGTAGTGAGTCTTGAGATGCTCCATGATTTTTGATAGTTCTTAGTGCAAAAAAGGAGGAGGTTCCACTTTTTATCAGTTGATTGATGTGCTCAGTGACTGTTAATTTTTCTCCGATGGTGACTCCGAGAATCTTGATTGATGTTGACCGTTTAACTCCTGTGATTGAAGGGTTGTCAGAAAGTGAGGGTTGGTTGCGTTTGATGATAGCCATTTCCCGAGTTTTATCAGGATTGATTTTCAGGTTCTTTGTTTCAGACCAATTGTAAATATGTTGGATTTCATCATTGGCTGTATTTAATGAATTGGATCCAATTAATAAGTATGTATCATCAGCATATTTGGATAGACGATTTTGATGGTGAATAGGATGGAGATCAGAGATACAGACAATAAATCCAGTGGGGCCGAAAACTGATCCCTGTACAACACTGGCATTAATTGAGATGATGATGGATTTGGTTCCATTAAAAATGGTATAGTGGTTCCTGTCTTGGAGATAGTTAATTAACCAGTTATATATATTGTCTGGAAGGGAAAGTGAAGCTAGTAAGTGTGCAATGGCAGAGTGACTGACAGAATCAAAAGCTTTAGAGAAATCCATAGAGATCATGATAACATATTTATTATTTAATGACTGTTCATATTGACAAAAGTCTTGGTCTTGGTCTTGCAAAACCAAGACCAAGACTTTGAACCTCAAGACCAAGACCAAGACCAAGACCTTGAACCTCAAGACCAAGACCAAGACCTTAGGTCTCAAGACCAAGACCAAGACCAAGACTTTTAAAAACGAACTCGAGTGCACTCGAGACCAAGACCTTGGTCTCGAGGACAACAAGACTGGGTAGGTGTCGAACTTAGTGATAAAGTTAAAAGGATGTATAGGGTGGAGGTCTGAGTAGTTTATGGAAAAGAGTGCAGGACCAATTGCAGACCCTTGGAAGACACTGGAGTTAATGGTTTTTAGTCGTGAAGAGCTTCCCTGGAATTTAGTGATATGGCCCCTATCATGAAAATATTGGTGAAGCCAGTTATAAATTTCATCAGGGATGTCAATGTTAATTAAATTTTGGAATAGTGTGTAATGACGGACAGTATCAAATGCTTATGACAAGTCGGTCGAGATTATAACTAAATATTCATTGGAGATTAGTAGGTTAGAAATCTGTTGAAGAAGCACTGTTATGGCAGCTGTGGTTGATCCAGTAGGTCTTTAAGCGAATTGGTCTTTGAGCGGACATAGGGGAGAGTTGCCCCAAACGGACCGTTGCTTTAATTGGACCACAGCCGATTCACGCAGTTGAATATTGATCGTATCGACATAGGCGGTTTTATGGAATACTAAACATTTATTAAATTGTGGTTAAAACTCTATTTCATGTAGTTCTGATCTAATTTTAGTCGTACCTGACAACGAGGATTATACACGTTAGATCAGCTTTTAAAAATTCAATCATGTTTGTTTTAATTATAGCCCGGGTTCATGTTTGAGCGACAATAAGTGATTTTAGGCTAGGACTGACATGTGTTGAACTATCGCAGTGTAAGTAGTAGTCCGTGTTGCCTGAAATCACAGAATAGATAAAGCGTAGCTACGCTTTATTTATTCTGTGCTGAAATGGACCACATGTAGTGTCCTGAATTGGACCGATAATTTGGGAGTGGTCCATTTAAGGACACCGGAACTTGCAATGTTAAACTGTGCTTGAAGAGCTTCTTTAAATAATAATAAGTTCCATGCATTCGCTTGTATTATGTCGAAGAACATTTTTCTTTCTATTGTATATGTAGATGTCTACGAGAAAAAAATACGGGGACTGCTTGATGATGATTGTGTTCCTCTGTGCAAACTGTGTGTAATTCCTGTATGTAGGCCCCTATTAAGTGTTAAGTGTTACATGTAAATAGTAGTAATGAAGCATTAAAAAACGACTTAACTAATCATTTGGTTGTAATTAACTAGTCTATAGTTAATTATGTGTAGTCTTATTTGACTAGTGACTCTAACAATGTACACCTAATTAGTTTACTGGCAGTGGTTATGTTAGTCATATGTTAAGTTGATTTCTACCGCTGTTACAGTATTTTGACAGTTAGCTAGAGACTCTTTTATTGCATGTTTTTTAGACAATAAGTGTTCTTAAAAGTTTTAAGTGTGCTTCTTTTGCAAATTATCTTTAAAAAACGTCTTTTAAATAATGTCCCATTCAAGGCAACTGGTCCAATTAAGGACACTATGTGGTCCATTTAAGGAAACAGGTTGCCTTGATTGGACTTATTACAGCTCAAGTTGTTTTAGTTATTTTTCATAGATGCATGAATACTAAATATAGATATCGATGTCGTACACTCACTTATTCGTGTGTCTTACGTCATCTTTCTATCGACGTTGTCATGGTATAATTGCGTGAAAGAACTTACAAGGCGGTCGATCTACGCTCTGAAATCTTCAAAATTAATGAACAATTAGAATTTCAAGACGATTAACGTTTGAAATCTTCGAATAAAAAAGAATTTAAAAGATAGTTGACGTTAGAAATCTTCGAATGAACAAGAATCGACGTTGAAGCAACCGCAGCCAGCAAGAAAACAGCAAAACGAACAGAATGTAACCTACTTCTGCGACCACAGAAGCGAAGATCCGAACTCGTAAGAAATTTCACTTTTTTCTTTACATTACGCCTATGGGTACACGTAATTTGACTGCGGGCTGTGCTTCATCTTAACCCGAAGAGTTGTGTTTCTCCGACTGTCTCGATCGGTCAAACGTTCATTATGGTTCATACTCTATAACAAGTGGCGAAAAGTAGCCTAGCACAATATCAGTAGAACAAAAACAACAGATGCAATATTATAGACTGTTTCATAATGTCTGAGTTATATACAATGCAGGTATATATCCTACACGGGCGTCTACACCATAGAACAGTGGTTTTCAATACTGCGGCCTTTTCCTATCACTCAGGCCCACTGGATTTTCAGTGATGGGCAATAGTTAACTTAAAAGTTGCTAACTTTTAGTTTAACTAAATTTTTTTTAGTTAAGGATGAAGGTTAACTAAAAAATAGATTAGTTAAAACCATAGTTTAACTAAAAAATTTTAGTTGCTAGCTAAAAAGTTTAACTAAAAAAATCAGCAATATGCAACTATTTTTCCCCACAGTGAACATTGAACACTGTCAGCAAAAAACATTTTAACGCTGCATGGTTTTAGCATTAACAGCCTGTGTTTTCAAATTCATACACTACTTACAGTACACATGTTACAACTGTATGCCAGAACAGTACACATTGCATAGTTTGAAGGTGAAATTGTCATCGACGTTTTGCATTATTACAGTTCACTTAACGTCTTTTATTGTGAAAATCTTTGTCGTAAAAAGTTGGAAAAAAGTTTAACTACTTTTTTTAGTTTAGTTAACTAATTTCCAAAATCAGTTGCCAACTTTAGTTAAACTTTTTTTAGTTGAAAAATAGTTTTAGTTTAACTTTTAAAAATAGTTTAGTGCCCATCACTGTGGATTTTGCAAAGGCTATGCAGCACCTATTGAAGGTCAAGCAGTGGTCTTTAGTAGTTTAAGGTAGTTGGTATGAGTGGTGTTGAACTAAGCTAAGAATTTGTGCTCCGTCATAATATTGGACTGTACAACGTGATATAGGCAGCCGAAGTAGCCTACAGGGATACTGTAAAATAGGCATGCCTTAATGTCCTATTATGTTCAGGTGCTCGATAGTCTAGTCACTAGTGGTTAGCGTGCGGGACTGGTTTGAATGGCGTTGCAGGTAAGAGATACAATTTTGTTATGAATGAGTTGAGGACTTTTACTCGCTGCAAGGATCGGTTGGGACCGCAACGCAACGGCGTTCCGCTTCTTTTTTGACGACTGGAATGTCGTACATTTTGTTTAATCCAGTATTTAGCTTCTAGATTAACATGGCGCCTGACACCGTCGTTCCGGTTCTTTTTTGTTTAGGATGGGAACCATGGGATCCCTGGGTTTTAGCCAATGAATGGTATTTGGGAGTTTTGGTGGCTGTGCTGGCAAGAGCATTCTGGACTGTGTGCATGCGTTTTATTTGAGAAGAGTCGATGCTGTACAAAAGGGAATTACAGTAGGCGAGTTTGGAATGGACAGTTGAGGTGGCTATTGTGCAGGCATTACTAGTTGTCATGACCCACTAGGAATTCATTCAGGCCTTTGCAGGATGCCAGTTTGGTCCCACCAAACATTTCTCTGTGCCTTCGATTAAGATTTATTGACTGTGGATAAAAGCAGTGATTTTAAGGTAACAATATAGGAAGAAATTCTTATGAATTGTAGCAGTGTCTAAAATATCCAGAAATGTCAACTACGTACATTTCCCTAAACTTTCAAACTGTACTTGGACTGATAATGAAAATTTCAGGTATTAGAATGAAATCGTGTAGGCCTATAGTTAACTTGAGCTAATTCTCTCAGAAGTTCTTACTACACAGTACACACTGCACACTCCAAACAAATCAACTGCACATTCGACAATGTCAACTGCACACTTTATGTCACAAACACTCTACCTTAGGCCCTGAATTGTAGGTTAGCTCTGGACAACAGACCGATTTACGATGCAGCAATAACAGACACGTGGGAATTGGCTCACGAGGTGCATCAGGCCCTGTGCGATCATTTCTGCGTCTAACCGGGTCTCGTCGTCAACTTCCTCCACTGCATCAAACTCGACCCCAGTCGGTTTGAAAGTAAATTTAAACTTCATGTAAACTGTAGGGTTTCATAACTGATTTAGAAATTTACAAACTAATAAATCCAACTCTAAAACCTAGTGTTACAGTCAACAGGTATTGGTAATATTTATTTAAAGAGAAAGGTGGCACACTTTGTAGAGACCTTTATAAAAGTGGGATTGAGATTTGTTTCAGCTGAGATGCAAATGGGTTAGGGTTGGCATTGGCTTCAGGTGGTATTCCACGGATGGTTGCCCATAATAAGTACTAACTCAACTCAATGTTTCGTACTTTCTGCATGCCTGCCAAGAGCTCCAAGGGTCACTGTGATGTTATACCGGTACTTGGATTATTTGGATATTTTAATAAACTTTGTGCTTTGAAAAGGATATTTTTATTTTAAACATATTTTTTTAACTCCTATAGCAATTAAAGGTTTGCAGTCTGATCCTGAACTGGAGTGCAAGGATAAGACAGTAAAAAGCTTATTCACACTCCCATGTAAAACCAACTCAAGAAGGCAGAGTCTGGCAGGATTTTTCTGTAGTGTGACCCACAAAGCAGGCTAAGGGAAAGTGAGGCACTAAGGTGAATGGCATTTGCAATGGTCTGATGAAGTTGATATGGACATAATAAGGAGTTATGTAAATAAAGAGTCAATGTAAATATGCATATTTCAGTTTTTGAGTGTGAGACCAAAAGACATTGCCAGAAGGGGAAGAGATGGATTTGATGATTAGATTTGGAGGTGATTGTCTTGAACTGATTGCTATTGAAGTGATTGCTTTTGCAATATGTATGAAGATTAGTAATTGCATACTTCTTATTTGGTTGCATACATGTATGTTTGTATACATAATATTGTAAGTGCTTTACATGTGTAACTGTTTTATTTAACAGCAGCTTCAAGTGGATCATGTGGTGCAGTGCTCTAAGTGGAATTGTGCCGTGTGCAGAGGCTGGTTTTTATATGTCAAGCGGAAAGTATGGAAATTTGGAATCTGGACTGCCATTTACCAAGGCTGTGGATGATAAAGACGGCGCTGATGAACTGTTTCTGTGAACCGGACATTAGTTATGGAGAAATCGTATTGGCTTGTACATATGTTACGTTTGTAACGCCAGAAGTGCAAAGACTAAATGCTAGTGCAGCAGCTGGACCTTCTATTAGGTCTATGACTTCAGAACAGTGTGGAAAGTCAGCGACTGAGTCAGATAACGCAGACTCTAGTTCAGCAGAGGAATTGAACTTGAAGGCAGTTACAGTTGATAATATGAGTCAGCTACCTGGTTTTGTTCTGAAATCAAAAGCAGCTGATGTCTTGTATAGCAAAGAATCGGGACAAAAACTTAGCAGGAGCAATTTAAAACCAGCAGGTGATGAATGCAGTGCCGGAAAATTACAATTCTCGAGTTAATAGTGAAGACTCTTCTAATGATGTAGTGGTAATCAATGGTCAGTTTCTCGAGAAAAGAGGTTCTTTAGCAATCGACACTGACAGGAAGTTGCATTGTCAAAAAAAATCAGACAAGCTGTCACAGACTATGAATTTAAATAATGTTCAAGAAATTCAGACTCTAAATCAGAATGCCGTCGAAAGCCCCTTTATCATCTGGAATGGCATTCGCCTGCTGTAGCTACTGATGATGTTCAGGGTGGACAGCTGTTGCATCATCCGACTGATATCTCTGTAGAGGCCAAGCATGAAGGTAGGACAATATTACGTAGTCGGTCAAGAAGTGCTTGTATGTATGTATGTATTTATGTATGTTTGTTTGTATCAAGCCACTTAATATAGCACCTTTTAAGTCGGATACTTCACAAAGGCGCTGCACGAATGACTAACTCATCTAGATATTTAAATGCATTTAAATACATTTTGGAAATGTTTACTGAACAGAGCTAAACGCAACAGCACGTATGTAAAGCTGAAGACTGTTCCTAGAGGAAGATCTGAGTCATGATAAGATACAATGGGCTTGAGCTTATATACGGATGTGAGGCACCTGCATATATCCCCATGCAGATGAGCGCAACGATCGCAGACCTGGTCAACTTAAGACTATAACATGAAACTTCTTGATGTATGTCAGTGTGACGCAGAGTCGCAGACCAACAGGGCTCGCCCCAGAAAAAGACTTGAATTTTTCTTTCATTTCATGTTACTATTTTGTCATAACGTGTAATAATAATAACCTTCATTATTTTACTGTGTTTTGATAGGTGCCTTTGGATTTTCTGGCCGCAAGATTCCTGCTTGAGAAGGATGGGTGTTAGGATGGTTGCTCTGCGGCCTGTATTGTCGGGATTTTATGTAGGGTGTGGTGTTCGATTTGTGTTTGGTTTTAGTTTTTTTATTTGTCTTTAGTTTTTTGTAGTGTATTTGTATATTTTTTTATAAGTATTTAGATTTTTGTATTTGTGTTTAGTTTAGTGACAAAATAAGCAACAACTCAAACAACAAATGACAAAGTAAACGCAAAAGTAAATGACAAAACAGACACGAAAGCAAACAACAAACGACAAAGTAACAAAATAGATGACAAAATAATCAAGACAAAATAATCAAAAACTACACCCCTGCTGAGCCTCTGGCGTGGCTTAATCTCCCGTAAGCTCGTGAAGGCAGGGGGGCCCCTGGCGCGGCTTAGAATCCCGTAAGCCCTTTGTGTGTTTTTGTGTTTTTGTCTTGTTTGTTTTGTTGTTTATTTTGTTACTTTGTCGTTTGTTGTTTACTTTCGTGTCTGTTTTGTTGTTTACTTTTATGTTTACTTTGTTGTTTGTTGTTTGAGTTGTTGCTTGTTTTGTTGTTAAGCTAAATACAAATGCAAAATCTAAATGCTTTGTAGTGTTAGTTTGTTTTTATTTGTTGTGTTTTTTTGTGTCTTGTGCTGTTTATTTTGTCGTGGATTGTTGGGTGTGTTGTTTATTTTGTCGTGGGTTTTGCCGAGGGATTAGAAGGAGGCTCATAGAACAGTAGTATAGGTCAGACGGGAAGAGTTAGTGTGGAATCCAAGGACTTTTTACATAAAGGACAGGAAACTCCTTATGTAACGCCGTTGGACAAGTCCATGGAGCGTGGCGCCTCTAGCGACAAAGGCATAGAACGTCGTGTTTACATAACAAATGCATTGCTGGTTCTATGAAGACAATCAATAAACAATTGCTTGTATATAATAAAACATCATATTTAATATGTACTGTAGTGTCTTACAATTTATATACATTTTATTTAATTTTAAAGGTAATTTTGCATGACTTTGCAGTGCACAACCGTGCTGCAGTGGACCACATTATGTCCACAAATCTTTTGACATGACCGAGATGGATGAGAATTAAGGTTATAAGAAAGCGTACGAGCAGATCATACGCGCGACGCGCGTGTGTGTGTGTGTGTCGGATGTTGATTACTGTTACCATCTGATGGCAAGTGTTCCGACTTCTTAATAGGCCTAGTCAGTTATTAACTCTGCTGCCAGCCTGATCTAATTGTAATCGTAATCTCCAGATTTCTACAGCGCCCAAAAAAAAGCAAAGTCGCGGGAACCAGCTTATTCACAGGCGCTTAGACAAATCAAAATCGATAGGCGGGGGGTCGAATCTGTTCCAGGTCAAGATCCAAAGGAGTCAGTCAGGAAGACAGTAAGACGGCTAAGGTGGGTGGTGTTTAGGGTTTAGATGGCGAGGGGGGTAGACAGAGGAGGAGGAGGAATCGGGATAGGATTTGTGAAAGATCAGTGTTTTCAGTTTTGAGTGACTGAAAGACCTGTGCAGAGCAAGTGGTGAGGTTTTGGCGAGTTCGTAGGATGGATCTAGAGGCTTTGCCACGTGAATGTATTAATCTGTGATATCCATAGCCTGATCTAGAGGCTATGGAGAACTTTTAGAGTTCGTAAACTTTGCCCATTTGCATGTCATCATACACGGCACTGACTGGCCTTCTCATTTTCAGACTATTATTATTATTATTATTATTATTACAAACATTTTTAACGACTATAGATATAACAGATTACTAGTATCCATTCAAGTGGAATATAACAAAACCAGTGTTGATATCAGCTACAGTCCTCATTAGGAGTCAATAGCATGTCCCATAGTCCACCACAAGGTTTTGCAAATGTTCTTGTAGCCTCTGGGTGACTGCCAAATATTTAGGTAAAATATGCCCCCTCCTGATCGCCTCCTAGTAGCTAGCTACTCTGCCTCATAGCAACTACTCGGTCTCCTAAGGTCTCTTCTGACCTCCAGACTTCTGGCAACCGGACTCCGATCTCCTTTTGACTACCTGTTGGACAACCTCTCTGACTTGACCCAGCGCTATACTAAGATAATTATATAGGCCAATAGGCCTACCAAATATAGATGCAACGTCCGCATTGAGCATAACCCTTCCCATTTTCTGCATATGTACGCACCTGGGTGACCCTTACCTACCCTCCTCTCGTGCTCTGTGGATGAACCGATGTAACAAAATTGCATGAGCTTATTGTAGTGTACTGTATTTGTAAATTTGTAAAGCGCCTCTTGATAGTAGAAGCTATTCAGAGGCTATTCACTGTGGAAGTGAAGTCACCCGAGAACCTGTCTCCTAGTCGCCATCAACTTAACGAACACGTGAAGGGTAACGAACAACTAATTAAACTGCAAATAACTAAAAATCAAATCAAATGCTCTGCATATCGCAACTGGATTTTAATTCGTATATCATCATAAGTGACTCATTCCCATATAGTTTACAAGACAAATGTCATAACGAACATCTTCTAAAATTTAATATACATTTAAAGTAAGTTAAATCCGCATTATGCTTGAACCAGTCTGTACAATGAAAGCATTAAAATAAGTTTCTGATTGTTTGACACAGATAGGAGGATTTTAAGCAACACATTTTACTTATACAAACCCTGTGTTGCAAAACTGCAACATAAGCCAAAATATTTACACATTTTTACAAAATATTTTACAAAACTATACATAATTTACAATTTAACAAACCATATTAAGAAACAATATTTGCAGATCAAATCTTATACTTTATAAAAAAGTCTCTCTAGAACAATTAAACGAAACTATAAAAACAAGGAATTTAATTGTCTGTAGCAAACAAAACAGTTACTTTCCCAGGATTTTAATCACGTTCAAAGACAAAACGTACTGCAGGATTTTTTTTAAATTGGTCAGTAAGCAAAATGAGACAGTTTGCTCTGAAATGCATAGAGCTATGGGCCACGATAACAATTGTGCTGTTTATACTACACGAGCAATGAGCATCATCAAATCATGTCTCATCTAGATTATGGTACCAGCAACCAGTGCAATAGCCTTGGGGATAGCAATAGTTTTACTTCATCGTAATGCTCCAATGAAAGATAACAAAACACTAACACCAAGATCAACATAACTCCCACGAAAAATTCACTACACATTTAATTCAAAATAAGTGAGATTATAATTGATGGAAACCTGTAGCAAAGATGTATGGAATCCACAAAAGACAATCATAGGTCTAGCACCAAAATGCAGCATTTACATCCACCTAGCTCAGAAATGTCACACCTTTTCACCACACAGGCTATTATGTATAATTGTTCTTTGAATCCAAGAGCTAAGCCGGCCAAACAGCAACTACTCGATTCTAATTATATACATAATATCATTAATTCTAGTGCGTTAAAGTTTATCACTTTGTATCATACAGTATATGTGACTTGCTCTGGCAAAAGGAGGCTGTTGGCAAAAAATTTAGTTTTGTATATTTTGAGCTTAAAATGATAAATAATAATTTCTGTTTAAAATGTTGAAAAAATTATTATTCTATCTTTATTGGTTCCAGAGATATGAAGTTTAGAATGTTTAGCTACTCGGAAGTACAATTTCGAGAAAAACGCATGCAAAATTTATTACTCTAATACAAACTAAAAAAAATTTCAAAGTTTCAGTGTTTTTAACCTTAAACTTATGGAAATCACTATGGAAAACGCGACAAATGAGGTTATTTTTAGCAAGCTGAATGCATAAGCTTTTAAATGATGTATTACTCATGGTTTTCCTAACAGGCTGAAGGCCGTAAAATACTCTTGAATCTGGCCCCACCCCAAATTTTTAATTCTCGGATAATTTTCATCAATCACACAAACTTATTAAATTTCTCATGAAATAAGTGAAATATTATTAAATCAATATTTTTTTCATATAATATAACATCATATTTATTGATATATGCAAAAAACCGATAATTGAAAAATTTACATCTGATTGGTGTTTTGTTTAATTTCTCTTGTTTTATCATTGGCGACTTCCGCCTCATTTTGACAGAGCAAGTCACATATATGATGTGTGCAGGTGTAATATTTAACATCCAGGCTAAGAATTCTAGCACTAAACCAGATCATCTAGAGAAAACAATACTCTTGAAATGTTATAACAATGGGACATTTCATAGGGTCAAAACTGCATAGTTTGTGGGCCTTTTCTAGGCCATTGGCCTTACCTTTGATACCCTGATACAGGCAATCACAATCCTTAGCTAAAAGACGACTATAGCAACCTAATCGTAAATGCATCATTGCATATACAATGCTTCTTTAAGAGAACTCCTCAGAAGAAGCCCAACAGATCGTACAATATAAAATCATGATTGGAAACAATGCTTTTGAACACAAGATGGAATACATGCAAAGACACGGCCAAGAAGCTCTCGTTGCTGGTTCTTTCCAAGAAAACTCGGCAAACAGTGGCAAAACTTTTATATGAGATTTGTGAAAGTACGGACCAAAGGAACAACCAGGTCCCCTGACAATGCAGAACAAACATAGCCTTCCAGAGGACCAGAATCATCATTTGTGTCGGGATTTAGCAAGACACATGTTATTCTATACCAAACTAATCCAATATGTTCTACATCATCTGTATAAATAGATATATTCAAATCTTGGCATCAGATAAATTACACTGCACTGAATACACAAATCAGTACTTAGTTAACATATACAAAACAAAATTCCTCTAGGTTTGGCTTGTGGCTTTGACACAACTTCGCTCTATTGTATCATTCAACCAGCGTATATTTTTAAGGCCATGTCAATCTGAACCAAGATGTACATTTCAAGTCAAGTCAAAACGGACCCAACACAAATATCCGTCATTTAAGTCTGAACAAGCACATACAATTATCTAAATTCATGTCAACCTGAACCAGAATGTACGTTTCAAGTCAAGTAAATCTGAACCAACGTGAATATTGCAAGTTATATCAACTTGAACAGGCATATACGTTTCAAGTCATATTAGTCTGAACCAACATGACTATTTCAAGTGATGTCTATTTGTTTTGAGACAATGCACCATTCAATTTCACAGATCTTAAATAAACAAATGTACATAAAAACAATTAATAATCGTTACAATCCTTTCTTCTCCATCCGTAGGCACTGTAGCAGTCACTGGCATATACAACAACTGTCTCACTGCGTACAGGTATCTGACAAAATGGGTTCAGTGGTCACTGACATCAAACAAACTGGGTCTCACTTCATCCAGTTAACTTAGATACAATGGGCCTTGTTCAGCATCAGCACAGACATCTGTGGAACCAATCCGGTGAACATAGCTACCCTACAAAATGAGTTGATTTGAGTCCTGATTTGCTGAAGATGTTGGTATGCTTGAGCTGGCATTTCTAATCACATGGTTGCTATTGAGCACCTTAGATAACATAAAATGGTCTTCTTGAGCAAACATATCGAACAAATACTTCTTGAACACAGATATCCAAAATTGAGACCAACTGCCAATTATTCCTCTTCACCTTTTGTTTCTCTCTGGACATCTTGGAATTTTTCAAGCAGATGCATTCGTTTGCATGATGGGTTGTTTCCAAGGGCAACCATAAGCTGCAAAAGAAAACAATGGAAATAAAAAATATGGGAGTGTTGCATTGCACAGTGCATTGCACTTAACATGGAGGTACCGGTCCGTGAAATAAGTAAGCAGAGTGCACGTACAGAGCAAGTACTGTTACTTCCAGCATATGATTCAATACAACTGATATTTGTCCTATCACACTAGCTTAGGCATGCAATTTGTAGACTTACAATAGAAACATATTATGATCCGTTAGCAGAGTGGAAGAGGTAAGTTTTCAGTTTGCAACACATGAAACATTCAGTAAATAGTAACAAATATGAGGAAATAAAAAATTACAAACTCATTTCTTCAGCACCTAGAAAATTTATGTTTTTGGAACCAGTTAATTCACAAGTGTCTAGAAGTACAGAATTTCAAAAATGGTGGAAACAGTTACTGTGAATAAATGCCGGCCAAAGAAAAGCTAAGTTCACCAGACTGTAAACAAATGCTGGCAAAGATGCATGCCAGGAACAACACTCACATCTTTAGAAATCTTGTCTCAAAGTTCAAACTAGAATCTGTGTGCTTACGAAAGAGATTCAAAACTACCAATTGCAGAATTAAAAAAGCAACATCATATGGAAATTTCCTCACATGGAAATTATCTTAAATGAAAATTTTCATAGAAACAGAACTGTTATAGGACCAACAGCATGCCTTGTATTGTAAGTTAGTAAGTAAGTGAGTGAGTGAGTGAGTGAACAATATATTTGCTAACACACCATATTTCCAAATTGTGCAGATATACCAATCACAGTACGATCAAGTACTTACCTCATACTGAAATTTGTCTGCATAAAAATAGAGATCACGAAGGGCCACCTCCAGGTTGAAATCCGTCCGATTTCGCTGCAAAACAAAACACCGAAGTGCACTGAAGCAAGTTCTAATGTAATAGAATAACTTTGTGATAAGCCAGATAGTGATTGCGAGATCAACCTTATAATAAGCTGTTTGTATGTATGTCAGAAAGAAACTGATATGTCCAGCTTACGATAAGCCAATGTATTTATAAGTCAGAAAGTCAGATGGCATCTGTTAGATCAAAATAATGATAAGCTGATTATATTTATGATAAGCCAGACAGAAATATGCATTTCTTAACCTGGCCAAACTCTGTCCTACCAAAACTTACTTTACCAATAAGTAGTCCAAGAAGAAATAAATATTCACCATATTCACAGTGATTAATGATTCATAATGATTGTTGTCATCACCATGATTTTAAAGGTGCTGAAAAAGACTTTTAATGCCTACCGTAGACATTTCCATCATCTTTGCATCCATATCACCATCAGAGACAGGAGGTATATTTCGAACGCTGGCAAAGAACTGCTTAGCTAAGGTACGATATTTTGGAATGTCCTTGGCAAAGAGTAGCTTTGTGGATGGAGAATCCTAAAAAATTAACCAACATTACCTCAGTGATCATTATTCATTAACATCACAATGGTCATAACTTTCATCGTCAATATCATCTCAATTATCATTACAGACTATCATCATCATCATCATCAGCTTCCTCACCACCTCCTCTTCTCTGCCACCTCATCATCAACAACAACAACAATGTAATTATCATCATCATCATAATCACTGACACCACCACCACCACAACCTGGCAACCATCACTACCACCATCACTACCACCATATTCACAGTGATTAATGATTCATAATGATTGTTGTCATCACCATGATTTTAACAGTCACTTTCACTATAGTATATAATTTGTCATCATCACCATTTTTTCCGATTATCATCATTGGTGCAATTATTAATAATGTCACCATAATATGACTGCACAGTTTACTGACCTGCCCAATATTCAGTTCTTGTGTTGAACAGCTATCCATGAACGCCTGTGCAACGACCGAGAGACAGGACGACACAACATCCGACTTACAAACGTCAAACACAAAGCTCGGATTTGTGATGACGTTCACCCAAAACCTCAACAACAAACTGTAACAGAAAATGAAAACTGCTTTTACTTAACATTTATAGCTACAAGTTACTTACTAATTACTACATATTATTTAGTAATTAGTAAGTTCTCCTTAGTAATTTAGTAATCTGAGTATGCGCTATCTAAATGTTCTATATGAATTATTTATATTACTTACTTGTTGCATCCTACGTTATACTTATTACTTACCCTGCTGCTCAAAGTTCTATCGCATGCTCAGTTTAAAGGCAGTGCTGAATCGTCCAAGAAAAGAATTCCCAAACATAACTTAGTGCATTAATTCTCTTTGTTCTCTGCTCTTTCTCAATGTGCATAGCATCCCTTCTCTTTGTTTAAGACCTTGTATATCTCTAATGCGCGGAATCAGTAAAAGAGGCTCTGTAAGGCATTATGCAAATTCTCAAATGGAATCAAAGGTAAGGGGTTATTCATTTCGACCATAAATTTATGCCACAGTCGAGAAAAAAATGATGTAGAGACTCATCACCTGTTGCTCTTCCACGAGTGAACCACATCACCATCGGTGATGCCACGTGACCGAGCAGCTTCGTCAAGAAAGTCGAACAGGTATTTGACAACAGGTGGCAAAGATTCGTCCACTTTGAAAATGGCCGTGAACAGGTCGCTCACATATGGCTCAATGATCATCTGAAACACACAAATGATGTAATCAGTGTCACAGTTTCCTGGAAATGGTGCTCGGAAATTGAAAAATGTAAAATGAAAAAAATGTGGCACAATTGACCAAAGATTACCGATCCGGAAGAATCAAAACATAATCCTGTGGTTAATATATGGGACTTCCACTACAGAGATTGGGGATTTGAGGCCTGGTGGAGGATACATATATTCGTTAGTAATGCCCAGTAAACTCCATTACAAATAAACATGTACGTATTTACTTTTGAACAAGATGAGGGCACGATAAAAATTCTCGCCACCCAAGAAGTTCAAGGGCAAGGCAACTAAGTCATTCATTCTTTATTCCCAACTCTCTATGGTAGTTACAATACTGTCAACATCAATGACAATTAACTTTCATAAAACTGTTTTTTTTAATATTGAAAATCTATTGGCCAAAATATGTCTTCATTGTTACATCATCCACCCATGCCCACGATTCCTATTTCAGTCAATGGACAAACAGCATGCTAACAAATGCTTACTTACTTACTTACTTACTTACTCAGCTGAAACTGACATCACTTATCTCTTATGCCAGAATCTAGATTTAAAGTTCAATACATGTACATTGAAATAAGAAGCAATATTACAGAGACCTTTGTTGTCAGCAGCCGCGTGAGGAAAATCTCGGATATAACCTTTGAACCTTTAGAACTGTGGCTGTCTTCATGTTTAACCTGTAGGTTACAATTCATTCATTGGCTGCTTTATTTATTCAATCACATAGGCTATTCAGTCATAGTCATTCACATAGGTTATTCATTCACATAGGTTATTCATTCACATAGGTTATTCATTCACATAGGTCATTCATTCACATAGGTTATTCATTCACATAGGTTATTCATTCACATAGGTCATTCATTCACATAGGTTATTCATTCATACTTGTGTGCATTTGTGTTCAGCAATCAAACTCACTTAAATTGAAATACAATTCAGAAATGAATGATCACATGAGAATACAACTGGATGAAACACCATTAATAACATCATATCAGGCAAATAAATCATTATAATAAAGAATTGAAACTGATTGGAAACATGCAAATTGATGAACACATACTTTCTACATATATAATTAACAAAATAAGATATAAAATTAAATTTAAAAAACTGAGCAAATAGGACGATGACTGCATGTTTTTAACATTTTTAGAACATACATGCAAAAAATTATTATTCAAATGGTAATGTGAATAAGGCAAGAAAAACGATTCTGTAAGTACATCACTAGCAGCGGAAAGCATGGCAGTGTGTAGTAGTAAGCAGATTGGTATGTTATTGCCTAAACCTAAATGGACCTTTACTTTAAAACAGACATAGGCCCTGTTTAGTTTATAAGTAAGATCAAAGCAGGATAATATGAAACAAAGTTGTCATACCAGATCAAACATGGACGATGAATGTAAGTTTTATGTCAATAAAAGTTTCATCGTACCTACAGTAATTTCTTATGCAAAGCTTTTCAATAATTATTTCATTTGATTAGCTAAAAAGAATGTTACCAAATGCCAGATTTTGCTGTTATTTGTGGCTGGGTTGAGAGAGTACCCAAAATTCTGCGATAAATATTCTGCAACCAAACAAATAACATTATTTAATTATTCCTAAAATTTAATAGGTTCAGGTTACACAGAAAATCATGCAACTGTGCCTTTACGTTATTTTTAAAACACCATGCGCAGAATAATTATCATAAACAACCATAATTATTATTCATGAAATTTTAAAAATTGTAACACAGTACAATTGTTTTCTGCTTGTCTTCAAACTGGCTAAAATATAGCATAACATAAATTGATTTGAATTTATTTTCAAGGCCTAAAATGTGGATTTAGTACCATCTATAATGTAACCTATGAACAAATTTAGGCAAAGGACTAACACAATGAAAGAGAATCACATAGAAGCAACCACTCCACTAAAGACCAAAACCAAACGTTTAAACAGCAGATGAAAACAAAGTCTAGAATTTAATGAACTAATCAAGAAAACAGAATATAAAAGCACAAAGACCAGCATTACAATTTCAATAAAAGAGAACGCAATAAAAAACTGACAAAAAATACCAAATAAAAAAACTAGAAAGCAAAGACCAAAATTTTAAAAAACATTATATTGATGATATTGATAACATTGATATATTGATAACAACCACCAACCACTACTTAAAATTTCAAACAATAGAGACTAATGTTAAAAAAATCTTTAATGCAAAGACTCAGAGGAAACAAACTTGTGCAAATAAGGAGACCAAGAAATAAGGTAGAATGCAAAGAACAAAATGGAAAGAGGCAGAATGCAATAACAAAGAACAGATCACGAAACAACAACAGTTTGGTTACCATCAACTTTCTCAATGCTGTCTTCTTGTTGGGATTTCCGCATAATCACAAGACTGGCCCCATCTTGTATTTTAAAATGGTCCAAAGTATTAATCTGTGTCCAACCATGATCGACTTTCGTAGAGTCATCTTCGTCGGCTAACAATTTGACACTGTCCATTCCAGTTCTCCATCCTGTAAACAAATAAATAAACAAGAGATTATTTACAGATGTCAAGTAATGAATGTGAGGTTTTTAGAAAGTATAAGGCTAGGTCATATTTCTTAGATTTGCACCATCTTTGGACATTTAACTTGTGCTAATAAAGATTACTTACTTACCTACTTTCTTAGTTAGATGAGGTGAGGTGAAGGAGAGTCAAAATAAACTATGATAGGTTAAAGTTCTCCATCAATTCAATTAAAGTCATCAATAGGGCTACTTTGAGGAGCAGGTGGTAAAGGGCAAGCAAAGTAAAAAGCAGGAAAGAGAAAACAATGGTCAGAAGTCTAAGCATGCTCCTATTGTTTAGGCAGAGAAGCCAGTTAGGGTCAATTGCAAATACGAAAATAACAACCAATATTTTTAATAGTTGCATGATTGGACAGTAAATTACCCTTTCTATCATCTGGATGACGTGTGATTTTGCCAGCAAAAACTGCTTGAAGTGGTGCTTAACAAATGGTAATTACCACATTGCATTTCCATTTAAAAAAAGAAAATCACAACATCAGCTTTAAATTTATGTTCTTAAAGAAAATTTAAGAACGTTTAAAGAAAGATTCAGCTAGCTTCTGTGCATCAGAAAAAGCTATTGCTTTAAAGCAATTCAATTTACTATGACACTAGCTCTCTTCACCCAACTTTCTGGACACTGGTCGGGAAAAAGGTAATACACGTACCAGAAGATTCATGTTGGGAAAACCATCCAGTGTACATGTGTTGAATGAATATTCATTCAACGCATGTGCACTGGATGGTTTCCCAACATGAATCTTCTGCTGTATTAGTGTTGAACTTCTATGTTTGGTCCAAATTCTCGTTTCTTGCCTGAAGTTGACAGTTTGCAGTCAGACTACCCTGACAACAGCATGGACTTAGCCTTTGGGTATAAGGGGTATTCTCTGGCTTGTTGAGTTCTTGTTTGTTTTAGTATATCAGCTACTAAAATCCTTAAATCTTCATCCATGTGTCTAAATTATTATTATTAAGTAGTAACTTCTATTGCACCGGTATCTAATGCACAAGGCATCAACCAATAGCACATTACACCAGTGGATGCCGTTTACACCAAGATTCGCTAAAGGGACTGCTCTCCTTCTTACAAATGATGTATACCAAACAGTTTGGCCAGTCACTGCCCATTGAATCTTGTAGGGCAGATGTCTGAACTTACCAAGGTTGATGTCCAATACAGAAGGTCGGCTGGAATATGGAATGTTCCGGAAGACGGCAGCAAGTGCTTTTTCCTTTGCTTGAGACACTGTGTCACAGGATAGCATCTTACAAGGGATGCAGTTGTACCCTTCATGAACTGTTATTGTCTGTGAAAGCAAAATACATCAAGGTATGGTAACGTTAGGCAGTGTTGTTCAATAGCAGTACTATAACGCAAGACCTTCGATATCCCAGCCAACATGCATGTTGGGCCATAACTGGCTAACGTTGGGCCAATGATAGACAACATTGGCCCAACATTGGTGCGCTGGCTGGAATTTGGCATGGTATTTTGGCAAGATAAAGGACTAGGATGTTATGTTCTTGTGAAAACTGACATAAGGTCAGAAATGTTACTATCCATGTTTGTATACTAGTACATGATTTCTTTACTTATTGCAAGCTGTGGTGGACAATCCATCAATCAATCTTTTGCATTCCAAAATTGAAAGCTCACTGATTCATTTAATATCCGACTTCATTCAACTCCAAAATTAGCATTATGTAAGTTTAACTGTACCCAAGCAAAGGCAGGTAAAATATGGTAAAAATAATTAATGTAAACCAAGCTAATCTTAATTAACCCTTTAACAAGGAGAGTGATTAGTTTTCCATACATTTTAGTACATGCTCATCGTTAAAGTGTTAAGAAAGGCAAGGAAATATTATTCATGGTGAGTAAATGCATGCTATGGTTTAGGACACTCCCCAAAAGCGCTGCATACATGCTTCACACATTAGATTAAGGGTGCCATAGAAGAAAAGTGAATTAGCTCCTGGTAGCTAAAGATTGAACAGTGACTCACAAGTGTGGTAGGTTCAACCTTCTCCCGGAGCAGTCTGTCCTCAGATAGTGTGTTCTTCGCCTCGGCTGTCACTGCATCGACTGGTCCTTTCTCTGTCTGGTGTTTCAAGGCCTTGAAGAGCATGAAAAGTGTCTGGCCTGCGCTGTTGTTGCACAAGTACTCATACATTGAGAGGGACAACCAGTTGGCAAGCAGCTTCTCAACCAATGTCTCAGTGCTAGAATACAAGGATAAAAGCGGACAAAGTGAATAAAAACAGTTAATACTTCCTATTTTTTATTCGATACACATCTCATTAGCTCAATCGCTATCTCGAATTTTAAGCCTGTTCTCAATTTATTTGGAGCAGATGTCATCAGATGTATTTGATACTTATTTTGGTCAATCTTGATCTCAGTAGATTCAAATTCAATCTCAATGTCTCATCTTGTTTGAACGCTGCAAACTTGATCTAATTTTTTTTTCATTTCTTGAGCTTACTTTTTGTCATGATAACCAGATTCTGCCGTGACTTCATGCTTTCCACTTGAAGAACTATAGTTTTATCTAGAACTGTAGTTCTATCATGCACATTGGGCCAATATTGGTTAACGTTGGGTCAATGATGGAAAACGTTGGCCCAATATCATTGACCCAACATCGGTGCACTGGCTGGAATTTGGCATAGTAATTTTGCAAGACAAAGGACCAGGATGTGATGTTATTGTAAAAACTCAGACAAGGTCAGATAATGTTACTTTCCATGTTCTGTACACTAGTAGACGAGTTCTTTGCGTATTGCAAGATGTGGTACACAACCAATCTTTTGTGTTCCAAAAATTAAATATCACTTAACCCATGATAAAAACATAAAAATTAAAAATACGTACAGCAGAAATAAATAAATGTTATAAGTAACCAAATCCAACATCACACAGCATGAAATAGAATCAAAATCATAGCAAAATAATAACCGAATAAATCACATGATAAACTGTTTCATGCTTCACCTTCTAAGCATTAATTTCGGAGTTTTTCTTTCAACAGATCGATTGATTAGGTCTTCAAGAAGATCTTTGACAATGCTACAACAGAGTATAAAGTACTGGCAATCAAAACTCGTTAGTTATATTCGTTAGTCAATCATTTACTGCCCAAGTCAAGTCATTCAATTGATATATGAAGATATTAATTAAGGATGAGTTAATGCGCGAGCAAGTAAGAGAGTATAGGGGATTGGGTGGGTAGGTTGGTCACTGAATCAGTCAGTTAGAATCAACTCATACAGTAGTACCAGTACTTCAGACTTAACACTAAATTAACTCAAAATTATCCTAAAGCAGTATAATACATTACTGAATACATTAAGTATTGGTATGATATATTGACTACTGCATAAGAATTCAATTACACACAAGTATTCATTAATTAACAATTTATTCCTTACATTGTTTTATTTTTTTAAATTGCACATTTGAAATACACAGTCAGCTTACTCTGTTGCAAATTCCATCCTGTTGAGCAAAATAACACTGAGCAATGAAGAAACCTTGGTTCTGAAAAAGGAACACGAAGAAAAATGACTAACTTATATTCAGTGATGGACTATCCATACATACATAGTGATTCACTATGTATTGACTATCTATGACTTTCCTTCTACAGAGTAACAGCTATGGAGTAACAGTAACTATGGTAATTTAACTGCACAATTTTTGAGCTGTCCTTTTAAACCACAGTTTAGAGAGGGATCTTACAGTCGTAATGCTTAAATCACAGTTTGGTATTTTTCATCAGCAGGAAGTATTCACTGTATTTCTGGTTCAGTCAAAATGGTTTCTGTGTTAATCCCACCAGTAATCTCATTCTTCAAGTGGCAACTTAAAACTTTCTATTTTGTGAATCCATCGCTCACTTAACTGCACCCTCAGCTGCCCATCTCCATCTCCCCTTAGCAACTGATCGTGTCTCTGTTTCAAGTATTGACGTCTGGCATGTAAATCCATAATACTCATTCATTCAGTGCAAAACTTAAGACTCAACTATACTCACTCATATGACATGATTGTACTTGTCAGATGCAGTTAAAGGCTACTTACTTATTTACTTAACCATAGATTCCTATCAACCAGAAGACTTAATTTTGCTGAACATGCTGGCATTCCAATCAAGTTACACGTTAACCTAACTCGGTAGCAGTCTCAGAAGTCATGCACCATTAGACAGTATCTCTAATAGACCTGTTAATTGGACAATGCTACTAACAAGGTATTTAAATGAACAGACGGATGTTCCGAAACAATCAGAACATCCTCTGAGCCAGGTGCAGTGTGGGTGCTCTCCCACCTTACATGCTGCTCTGCATAACACAAAGTGGAGTTATGTCCCCAAAGCTGTTAACTTAACATGCCATACTAATTAACACATTGTACAAGAACTGCAGTGTACCACTAAATATTGACTTTTCAGCATTACTCCTTTTTATGCACAGCCTGCTTCACCTGCTGTATTGTAAGACATGTCCCTTGACGACTTTGCATTAATGAGACCACAGTCCACACTGTACAATTATTTGTCTAATTCGTGGCATAAAGCAAAACCTCACCTGTCATGTATACTAAATGCCTTCTGTTGTTTGTCCAGAACTTGGATGAACGTCAGAATAAAATACTTGCTGCTCAACAACTGATTGAATTGATGCATCTGCTCATTAAATCCACCGAAACTGTTCGTTGACTAAAAAATCCAAATAAATCCAGTCAATTCTGAGAAATATTACAGAAATGACTTAAAAATAGAAAACAGGAAAAAAATTAAAATAAAGTATAACATAACTGAAAAAAAACAAGAATTCAGTCAAACTTCAAAATGATTTAAAAACTACCAGATGGACAATAAGCAAAAACGTCAATTTATAATATTACATAGCATACTGTTTACCTAATCTGACCTACTTGAAGAATTTAAGAATTATTTTGTGTATTTTAATTTCAAAATGCATAGTTGTAATACACAAGACATCAAACAACTAGTCCTTCAAACAGAAATCTTAGTATCTCCTATTAAAAAGTTATTAGGAAGCATAGAAAATCTAAGTTTTTCTACAAGTTAAATGAAAAATATCAAATACGGTTATAAATCACTCACGTTTCGGTTGGGATATAAGATTGGATGATTGCCAGATGTGGGAAAAAGAAGCTTGAAGGCATACATTTTGAAGTCCCAGAATGGTATTCCAATTACATCTAAGTCAGTGTTGAAGTCCAACACCTCAGTCTGAAGTGCAAGGAATGCTACATCACAAACACCCATATTCTATTACATAACGTAAAATACTATAATCAGCCATTTAGTCATCTAATAATAATAATTTTTGTCTTATATTTTATATTTCCTACTTTACTATTATACTCGGCATACTTTACCACTATACTCAGCATAAATTTTCTGAAAACCTTAAACTTGTTTACGTCAGTGAGATAGTCATATGCGTAGTGTTTTGACAGGTATCTATAAGGACACCATAGCAATCGATTTGATATACACATCCATCCATGATCTCAGTCACTTATTTAAAGTTCTATATACTATTTTTTGTATTAGTTCATTTAGGTTTAAGGTAAGATGAGGTTGACGTCCATAACCCTGAAATCCAGAAGAAGCCATTAACATTTCTTATCTTATGGTATTTTATTTCCTTGCTCACCAAGTCTACATTCTGTTCTGACATTTTTCTCAAGAACCTCCAACTGCTGGCTGAGTTTCTTGATGCGACGTTTGCTTTCAACCCTTTTGAAGACAAAGATGATGACGATAATGATGATGATGATCAGAGATGCTCCACCAACAACTCCAACAGCAATCTGCCATGACACGGTTGGTTTTGAAAACAAGTTCAGTTTACCAAGATGAAACTCAAGGTTTCGACCAATGTACACCTAAACACGAGAAAACAAAGCATATCTGGCAATCAAAATTCAGCTGCATATGTAATTATTTATTTTATTAAGTTTATGTAATGTTACAACAAATATGTAATGACATGTATGAGTTTACAACAAGGTCAGACACCAAATACGAGACAGATGAGCATTTTGAATGACCTTTCCTTTGGCAATTTTCTAATTGCCAAGGGAAAAATGTCAATGAAATGTGAATAACCTTGTATCCAAAAAACATCTGGCAACATATGTCATATCGCAACTCGTACCAATGTATTCTCCAAGGCTATCCAATCCTACTGTCTGTCAAGCACTAATGTCTGGTCCAACAGTACTTAGGCAACATGGTGGCTGACTGCATATTGCCTCTGCTCAAATGCCAGAGCATCAACCGAAACAGAGGATTTCTTAGTGAGATGTAAGCAATGCAGGGAACGGTGCCTGAAGATGGATTGCCATGGAAGGAATGAATAATGAATTAATAATATGAGATTCACATGCCAGGCGTCAATGCTTGATTCAGAGGCATGATCACTCACTGGGTGGGGGGAGATGTACAGCTGATGCTGGAAGCTAAGTGACCATTGTATTCATGAAATAGAAACGTTGAAGTTGCCACCTGAAGGATGAGATTGTTGGGGCTGACCTTACAACTAAAAGTATTTTATTCCAGAAGTGGCGAGGTTGAGCTAAAAGCACGTTCCGTGACTGATAGCCTTACCAGGAAAGGGTTGACGAAGCTTCAGAAGATCACTGGATTGTGTGATACGGGCAGAGGCATCATAGTCAATTGTGGATTAGAGGCAAGCAGGCTGGTGAGTATGAAGGAGTTTATACGTGATAGTAGCTAATTTAAAATCGATATGCTTCGAGATAGGGAGCCAGTGGAGTTGCGACAGAAGATCAGCAGATGATAGTTTGCTACCAGGGCAAATAAGAAAGTAAGTAAGTAAGTATATCCTTTATTAATCCAACTGCTAACCGCACTTTGGTTTATACATGTTAATAATGTCCAGAGTTAAAGTTCTATGGCCTAAATTCCGGTGTAAATCATCCTGGTAATGAAAGATTTGCGAGTTAAACCGTCTGCAAATGGGAGAACGCGGTCATGAACGCGGGGTCGTAGAGCATAACCAGTCTGCTTGAGAGGAGGTAAAAGAGCATGGAGTACATGCGCGGGACACCCAAGGACGGCCGTAAAAAGCTTATGGTCAGCAGATTGGATCAACTGTTCAAAGCTGGAGTAGTCCACAGGAAGATAGCCAGATCTAATCAATCTCCTAAATATTGCTTGCACTTTCTCATGCCTCTCCTGCCCAAAGAAGTGACTGATTGAATACATTGAAGTGTGTATGCTTCAGTCAACACAGCCTTCAACCATATGGCCCACTCCTCTGTTGACATGCAAATACTTAGAACCTACCTCGCATTACATTCTTCTGTTTTCACTCCACACTTCATATGTTATTTTGTTCTTCACTCTCATAATCACTTGATATTCCACTCATCCTTCATCTTATTATTCCGATAATCCTGTTCAACCGTCTTCTCCCACATCCAACTCAACACTCCATCAGCTGTGCATACTTACAGTAACTTCAGGTTCTTCCCCTGAGGAAAGGGTAGGCACAGTGCAGAACACGTTTTCCTTGTCCTTTGATGTTATCTCACAAATCTGGTTTCCAACTTTGACAACAATCTCTTGGCCCACGCAAGGGGTTTCCAATCGCATTCCCTAGAAAACATAAATAATTCCTAACATATCACACAATGCCAACACATGCAGTCCAACTTTTAGGGTGACAAAATGAAGTATGCTATTCATAGAATTAATATACAAATCAGAAATATCTTACATACGATTACCAAAATGTCAGTTATCAGAGCCTATAATGCTACTTTAATAATTCACTGGCAATTTTCTGTGGCTCAATGCAGAAGTCATAACTGTTAACCCATTTTGCAGTTTTGCAAATATATCTGAGTTTTTCACTTCTTTAGTGGAAGTCTCCATGGTTCAAATGTTTGCCTGATGTAATGTAACCTGACTGCCTCACAATATGTTTAATTTATAATTAAAGTGTGGACTTGTTAATGCACTTCCGGATAACGCATTGTTCAGCTTAATGTAAAGTGGACGGTTGGAGGAATGGACTGATGCTTGGATGAACAGTCGGAGGAATGGACTGATGGTTGGTCAAAGCAATGGACTGATGGTCGAATGGACGGTCAGAGGAATGGACTGACGGTTGGATGGACGGTAGGAAGAATGGACTGATGGTCGGATGGACGGTCACAGGAATGGACTGATGGTCAAATGGACAGACAGAGGATTGGACTCATGGAGGAATGAACTGATGGTCGGATGGATGGTCGGACAAACAGAATGATAAACGGATGGCAGCAAGTGACTTTGGGCACTGCCATTTGGGTGCACAGACACTTTGGCACCCATCATTTAGGCACCACATTTAGGCAAGCACGTTTTACAGACTGGCAGATGGCAGTGGAGAGCAAGGGTCTTAAGATAAACATCAATAAGACAGAAACCATGGTCTGCTCAAAAACAATGGAAGCAATTGAGATCAGAGACATTGCAGGAAAGTCACTGAAACAGGTTGAAACATTTAAATATCTGGGATCGACCATGAATGCACAGGGTGGCTGCGAGCATGACATCAGGAACAGGATTAAGGTGGCTTGGCAGAAATGGAGAGAACTAACGGGAGTGTTGTGTGACGCCAAAATGCCAACTCAACTCAAGGGAAAGGTATACAAAACAATGGTAAGACCGGTGATGCTATATGGAGCAGAGGCCTGGGCGCTGACAAAAAGGGATGAAGGGTTACTGGAGAGAACAGAGATGAGAATGCTACGATGGATACTTGGGATCTCACTGAAGGACAGGAAAAGAAATGTGGACATCAGAAAGAAGCTCGGGGTGGCATGTATAACTGACAAAGCACGAGAGACCAGGCTGAGGTGGTATGGACATGTAATGAGAAAAGAGGATGATAGCTGTGTGAAAAGAATCATGAATGCAGAGGTATATGGACGCCGCAGTCGGGGACGACAGAGGAAGAGATGGGAAGACACGATACAACAAGACCTAAAACTCCTAAAACTGAAGAAAGAAGATGCTCAAGAAAGAAACAAGTGGAAGAGAAGGATCCGAGTGGCTAACCCCTCTCCAAAGAGGGATTAATTCGAGCCTGAAGGGAAAGAAGTAGATTTAGGCACCACGACTTTTGGGCGCTATTTAAATAAATGCATTATTAGTACTACTACCATAGCACTAATGTTATTTTGTTTTCTTAATGTATTATTCAAGCATAATTGTAAACTCTAAAGTCCAAATTTCTAAAGTATTAAGGATAAACATGTGTAGGGCACCAGCTAACATGGTCAAGTGTTTTCAAAGGTACTTGTTGGAAACGGATTACCAGGTAATAAATTGTTACTTATGTATCGATTCTTTGCTAATTTATAAATAATTAATAACTACCAAAGACTGAAAAAATAATTTAAATTAACCAATAATATTTCTTAAAGATGAAATCAGATCCACGTCAGCAAATTTATAAACTTCTACCTGTTCCAAAATTAGTAATAAATTGATTATTGAATAGTGATAGAAAATTATTTGTTGCATTGAGTGGGAAATAAACTGCTTCAAAATTGGTAATTTTTAATAATTAGAAATTAATAATAAACCCACAGCAATTCAAGAAATTGAACAATAAAAAATATTTCTGAAATTGGTGTGGGTTTTTACAAAAGCATCCATGAGGAGAAAGAAGAGCAGAAGGAGGAGAGGAAGAGGAGAAGGAGTAGAAGGAGAAAAGAAGGAAACAAATAAAGAGGTGAAGGAAAAGAACAAGAACAAGAATAATGGTTGCTGCTGTGTAAAACTAAAACTGCTTGGCCAATTGCAATCTGACTGTAGATTCCACTCTGAAAAATAGGCTTTCAGTTAGGATAAACATATGCTCTGCAGACTTAACCGATTCTAACTAAAAATCGTCAGTTCCTTCAAAAACGATTTAATTTTTTACCTTTAGATTCAGTATGCTGCCATAGTTGTATGGGTATTCTGGGTTTGTCAGGTTGAAATATGGATCTGGGTAAATTACGAAATTAAAATTTAAAGTCACAGCATCAAGTTTTATTTCTGCATTAGAATTCGTGAGTGTATACAGACTGCTGTTCCACATTGGCGAGAGGAAAACAAGGTGTGTAGAATTTCTAGAAACCTATGTAACACACAGAAAAACACCACACACACATATTTAATATTATCATTATTATTATATCTTCATTTATTCATACAAATTCCCACTGACAGAACCCAAATTCGGTACAGTTCATTTGGGTACTGATTATATAGCTAATAACTTTTTTTTAAACGTCATGTGAGCCAGAATGTTCCTGTCTAATAACTCATCCAGGCCAGATTGTTCTTATTATCTTTGATAAGAAGAGCAAACAGATGTAGCCTGGGTCTCAGACTGCATCCGTTCAGTACATGATTCAGACGTTAAGAGAAGAATAGCAAGGAGGAAAGGAAGCATTCCGGAAGAGCGGAGAGCTTCTGAGAGGAACACAGAATCTCACTCTGAAGAAAGAAATGGTGGAAAGTCTCATACGGAGCATGAAACTGTACGGATCGGAGACACTGAATTATTGCAAAGGCAGAAATGGAGCTCGAGGCATTTGAAGTGTTGCTATGGAGACGACTGGCCAAGATCAGCTGCAGGGATTATAAACCAAATGAGTTGTTGCAACTGGTGCAAAGAGAGAGGTTAATGGTCAACACAAAAAAGAGGAGATAATTGAACTGGATTAGCCACACACTACATGGAAATTCGCTCCTGAGGACAATGCTTGAAGGAAAAATTGAAGAGAAGAAACCACAAGAAAGACCAAGCAATATGATGTTGGACTGGATGTGTGGATGATGAAACCTGGGCCTGCAGAAGGGCAGACCACTGAAGAAGAAGAACAAGATTTGTCATGAAACAGACCTCAAATTAGATCTTACTGCAAGCGCAAGGCTCTTTAAGACCCATCAATTTATCATAGCTAAGACATGTTACAAAGACACTACAGACTGAGTGCTACAATCGTGCCTAACGTTTCCTAACTAAATGCTTTACTGAAACTTTCCTAACGTTTCAGCATCATCTGAAAATTCTTCCTTCATATTGTTTATATCTCGCTTTACTGAAAATGCTACACTGCACGATTACAACACTCGCTTGAAACACAACTACCATTCTGAGGTATATATATATATTCGTTTATTCAAAAGCCAAATGACAGACCGCATTAGGGTACATATACAATTCAAGTAACAACAACGTCATAGAATAATAAAGTTAACAATCAAACAAGATACGAGAAATAAAATTTAAATCTTTAGTAGGAAGTGAAAAGTTGTGTGGTCTAGGCCTAAGATCATATGGTATTGCAGTTTTGGGGGAATAGTGAAAATAGAACATAAAAAGGGTTGAATTTAATGCAGTGAAATAGTCTTTGATCAGCTCTCTTAACAAGAATGTCAATCAATGGAAAATCTTGGTCTAGGAAACCCAACCGCTTCATTTTACGAATTAGGCGATCAATCTTAGCTCGATGAGCAGACGAGGCGAATCCCCACCAAGCCGGGGCGGCATACAAAAGTCTAGCAACAGTAGTAGCTCTAGCAACTTCATGTTTACAAGGAAGAATTAGATAAGCCATGAAGTCTAAGTACTCTAAGTGCTTGTAAGGCAGTGGTTCTCAACCTTTTTTGGCACGCGACACACCTAAACTTGCCACCAAATTTGGCGACACACCACGCAATCGTATGTGAACATTGTTAAAAATGTTAAAGTTAAACTAGTTTAACATTTTAAATTTTTAACATTTTAAAGAATGAAAATGTTCATGTTGAATCCTTTCCAGTTTCTACGTTAACTTAGTAGCATGCAGTTACTGAGATTTTGGTCCTGGATTTTCTGTGGATTATTTGCAAATGGAGGATCCACAGTTTTTGTAAGTGCATCACGTAAGCAGGCTGACCACTTTATTCCTTTTTTTCTTTATGTTGATCATCCGAGAAAAACCTTGCTCAGATAGGCCTAAGTAGGAACTATGAAATGAAACCAACTCTTTGATTGCTTTGCTCGCCAGCATGGGCGTCCGCAGGAATTTTTACAGGGGGCAAAATTTTTTACATGGCACAAAATTTTGTAGGAGGAGTAAAGTGACGTGTTTCCATATTCATGAAAATAGAACACGTGACAACTTTAAAAATAAATAACTGTCAAGGACTTACCTAAATAATTAAGAGGTTTTTGCATTTAAAATCGCGTTGGGCTGTTATAATAATCATAGTAATAAAAATATTTTATTTTTGTAACATATTTGCAAAATTCGGTGGCAAATGCCCCCTTGCCCTCCTCCGGACGCCCACCTCTCCAGTGTATTGTAATGTTCCCCTTTGTATGTCTTAGCCCAGAACTGATTTCTTGAGGATTGCTTGTACATAACTTTCTAGATTTCTTCTTTCTCATGTTTTTCTTGATTGGTTTACTAAAACTAGCAGTGGCAGCGTCATTGTTTGCGTATTCACTATTGTTGGTGCTAGAACCCGTCTCATTGCTACCAAAATTTGATTTCGCATGACTAGTAGAAGATTCGCAACATGTTCGCTTTATACTGATCAGTTTATCCTTTCCAAATGTTGCAATAATGGGTAAAAGTTAACATCGGCGCCATCGCAAACGTGTAGGGGTCTATGGTGTATAAGATAAACATCATGGCCACCTTAGATTACGATATAATAGAATAGATATTATAAATGGATTGTTAGGAATTCTCACAGCCTACGTCCGCTAAGCTTCAAGTAAGTAAGTGTAATGTAGAAATGACGGGCGTAGGCTGTGAGAATTCGCGACACACCAATTTTATCGCGACACACCAGCGACACACCAGGTTTACGCGACACACTGCCGGTCGATGCGCGACACACTAGTGTGTCGCGACACACCGGTTGAGAACCACTGTTGTAAGGAACCAGAGGATGTACTAATGATATTATTAATATGAGAAGTTGAGCGTCGAGTAAAAATCATTTCACAAGATTTTTTAGTATTAAGCTTAAGATTATGTTGTGATGCAACATGTAGGACCAATTTCAGACATTTTTCACTTAGAGTCAAAAGCCAACAATTACATGTCAACTGTCTGTCAACTGTTGACGGGAATCCGTTGGTTTGCTCCTATACTTTGCTTTGTTTTGCTAACTGCTATAATATTCTACTTTGCTCTTTGAGAGGTGCTATATAAATGTTCAATTACAATTACATATGTAGTGCGAGAGCAAACAATTTGAAGAGCTGATTTCAGCTGCAAAAGACTTACAATGGTTGCTGATACACCTGCAATTTTAATGACACTGCTAGAAGCGATGTCAAGGTTGGAGCCTTTGACTGCGATACTGCAACCGCCGCTGTTAATTATAAAGATAACAAAGACACATTATCTAAGAAAAAACTGGACGTTTTCGACACGCCGGCATCACACAGCACCAAGCACAAAGTGAGAGATTCCTTAAAGACAATGAAGAAATTCTTAATTAGATTACATTCCTACTGCATTGACATTGAGTGGGTGCCTAATGTTCAATTTGATCTTGATAACTGTACTGTCATGTTTCAATGCTTCAATGTAACTTACTGCGGTTTGTCAGTCAGCTGGTGAATAAACAAGAATATATATATATATATATATATATATATATATATATATATTATTACCATGTTTCAGTGAAGGAATCATAAGCAGTAAAATGATTTGGTTAAAACAAAGTGTCGCATAAATAAATCCACCAATATACCACGATAGAAAGTTTTCAGCCACAGTATATCCATGCTACAGATATATCAATGTTAAATAGGTTCACATTACAACAATCGCTTCACATTATAATAAGTTTCACTACAAAAATGTTTCGTAGTAAATGACAACATATTTGTGCTGATGTATGAACGTCAGAAAGAGTCTGACCTCTGAAAACTTCCTTCTGGTGCAACCGATGTTATCAACGGATCATCAATGAAGTCGAATGTCTGGCTCAGATTTCGTGTGGCATTGTCAAACGTCACAACAGTAATACCATTCACAAGTGCAGATGAGACAGGCAAACCAGCAGAGGTCGTGACCTCCTGGCCAGCATTTGATGGAGTTGTTTGACAAATGATGTGTGTACTGTTATTACTAAAATATCAAAGTAACAGCTTTCTCCGAATATCAGTGTAGTTACATCTTGAGTCATCAAATAATAATAAAAAAGAGATTCAATTCATCAACATTAAAATATGAGAGTCAGAGACAGAGAGATAGGGAGAGAAAAAGACAGAGACTGAGAGAGAGAGTTCAAGGTAATCAAAGGTTTCATTTTGACTGTGGCCTCTTCATTCACACCAATCATCCACATGATTGTACTTAAAGGAACAAAATCCCCTAGCTCATTATTATCCAGAATAGGCAAGTACTCTGTAGCAACTTGTATAACCTCGTAGAAATTATCGTAGAAATTAATCAGAATCCTGTTGGCGTTAATCAAAAACTTCATTTACTGAAACATGAATAGCAAATGACCTGCCATGTAAGTAAGTAAGTAATCTTTCTTAAGTGGTCAACTGTTGGGTTGCCATTCTTGTTCTGAGTTTTATACAAAAAGTTCTTCATCGCTGCACTAGATCTCTGTGGCTATTTTTAATGGAGTCATGTAACAACTCCCTCACCCTGTTTGATGCGAGTGCATCCTGTGCTGTTGACCATAGCGTTGGAAAGGTTGTTTGGTGCAGTGGTTCATCATTCTTGTCTTGGTATACTCAGTCAGTTATTTTGGTTCCACTCACTCTGACTGGGTTGACTATGGCAATGCTGCTTGTGCAGGCAAAACTCTTTCCTGCATTAATTGATTGCGTTTTTGTTGCGTCAGATCCAATGAGTTGCTTTTCAAAGCGGCACCATATCATTTGTGATTATACTTACCTTACCTTACCAACTCCTGTTATCATCCAGTTGAATAGATACCTCATAACTTTGCAGGCTGTACTACCAAGAAGCACACTGATGCTGGAACCGGAATCGAGATCTTTTCCACTAATGGTAACCATGGTTCCTCCTGCCCGTGGACCCTTCAATGGAGTCATCTCACGGAGCTCAGGATTCTAGAAAGAATCAACAACTGCAAATCATTCTCAGTCATCTAGAGACCACAAAAGTTTAACTGCTTAAAATTTCAAGACAGAAATGAGCCTAAGATATGGCGAGAGAGGCAAGGTTAAAGGTAATCATAATCATAAAGTTATATAGCACAACTGCAAGAGAGGCATTTCTCTTGAACAAAGAACAAAACAACAAAAGAACTCGGCTCATGCAAAAGAAAAGGAAAAAGATACAATAACGTAGAAACTATAAAGCCAAAGATAAAGGAAAAGGCAAACAAAAGGTAACGAAAATGCAACCGCAATGGGAAATGTAGTCAAAAGGAAACAGGTTAAACAAAGCTAAACAGAAAAGGTAAATCAAAAGGTAAGAAAAGGTAAAAGAAGCATATGGTTAGAAGCTATGCTCAAGGTAAGAGAAATGCAAAGCAACAGGCATACTACACAAGAGAAAGGTGTAGAATCTGTTTTAAAATAGCTCACAAATATTGGCAGATGTGATGGTAACAGAAACACCATCCATTCCATTTGCAGTTATGAATATCAGCGTAGAGCATAGTAAGGAGCAGTTTGTCTTATAATAACAGAATCAAAAGTGACTTAACACCAAGGACACTTTCTACACACAAGGCAGTTGGTTTGCTATAGTAACTGAGCTTGGTAAATAGATCATATATGCCAGTAGCCACTATGTTAGCGAGCATTCTGACCACATTATTTTTAGGAGTGACGGTTACTCTTTTGCTACTGACCGTGAATTCGATTTCTTTCGATATGCTTTGGCCCACATTGTTATTTATGATTACTTTGACAAGACCCATCCCAGACTGACTGACACTGTTGGTAATGAACACATACCTAAAAAACAAAATGTAAAGGTAAATGCGCTTTATGCGGTTCCTGCAAGGTGGGGCCTGACGACAGCTGCAGACCGGCAAGGGCTCGATCGTCTACATGCCAGGACGCAGCGCCTGGGTTACCTACTGTTCGACAATCCAACAATTGAGGAACGTGTTTTATCTGCAGAGAATCGCTTTATCAGATCTATCCTCTCGAACGAGTCTCATGTCCTCTTTCGCCCTTTCTACCCCAAATAATAATAATAATAATATTTATTCTTTAATTAAGCGCCTGCAAACGCACTGCGCTGTACATGTACATGTTATGCGATAAATCTTAACTACTAACAGAACAGACAGCCTGCAATACATCAGACTTATTCCCTTTGCCCTCATGCACATGAATATTCTCTTCCAACCAAAGATGACAAGAATTTCATCCCTCGCCTTTTGTATAGAAACATCTTCAATCCATCGGACTAGTTCTTAGATCTCACTAGCACATACATTTTTTGTCATAGCACTGGAAATATATACTTTATTATCATTATTACAATTATATTATCGCTTTATACTGTTGTAAGCTGTGATGCAGTGCATCATCCTTCGTTGATTTATAATAAACGAATATACATATATAGTTAAAAAGTATATAACATCCTAACAATAAATATTTTTGGCATCAGGCTGTCGGCTAGGGGATTATGCGGTCATGGGCATGGGGACGGAGGAAGTAGTAGTAGGTGGGTTAGGTGGAGGTAATAGTTGGTGCAGGACATGTGTATCAATTAATATGTTTCATTGATGTCTACTGGAGTATGCGTGTGTGTGTGTGTGCACGCACATGTGTGTGTGTGTTTGCGTGTGCCCATGTATGCATGTGCAAATATTCTCCATGCAACAAGCTTAGGTACCTATAACCCTGCTGATCTCTAAGTCTCTCCTCATAAGCCTTTAGTTCAGCGGTTCTCAACCTGTGGGTCGCGACCCCCACGGGGGTCGCCTTACGATTTGCTAGGGGTCGGCTGGAACCATCAGAAATTTGTAAAAAAAGTTGTCAACGTAGTTCCTTAATATTTAATATTTTACCTAATTATTATTGCAAAGACTGCCCAAAGAATTTCTGATCTTTTGAGAAAGAAACAATTAAACACAGCCTTCTCATTGACGCTCCTCTTTGGATTCCATAACTCCATCTTTTTCTAGTTATTATTGAAATAATATTGTTGGCTTTCTGTAGCTTGTTTTCTTAAATCCTAAGTAGGCTAATTTTTAAACTTTAAATTTAGCAACTGCGATTGAAATTTGTAACTCATAAATTGTACAGTCACGTAGTAGGCCTACAATAAACAATAAATATTAGACTTCAAATAAACATTTCATTCACTAAACTTAACTTTTAAAATTTTCAAAATTATTACCAACAAAAAAATTACAAATTGTTTTGTTGATTAATGATTTATTATCCTAGTATGCATGATACGTATGGATTATTGGGCAGTTAAGAAGTGACATGCATCATAGTAGTTGCAAAACTGCGGTGAAGTGGAGTAACGCAATCAATTTTATTGCGGGGGTCGCCATAAGTTTGGAAATATTGTAAAGGGGTCGCAGCACTAAAAAGGTTGAGAACCGCTTTAGTTGGATCAGAGGTCCAACACACCTGAACACACCTGGAACAAACCCATAATTAACCTGGTCAAAGTCAGGCTGTCAACTAATGATACGGTTTCTTTACCCCAGGATACAAGAGCTCCTTTGTACAAGTTAGCAAGCAACATAGAAGACGATGGCATAACCTATTTAATTATTTAAAATAAAACATATTTCTAATTTTATACAATTAGATTGAACATCTAGTGGGGCCAGTGCCTCTTGCCCCAACATGTGGGCACCCATGAACAGAGATAACAAATAACATTTACCAATTAAATTAACAAATAAATAAGAAAAGGCTTGACTCAGAATGTTAACTAACCGTATTGATATATTATATTCACTTTCTACACCTCTGACTTCAATTCCGTTGACTTGCACCCTAACCATCATAAAATTGTAACCCAGATTTGTTCCACTTATAGTCACTAGAGATCCGCCATCAACTGGAACACGACTGGGATAGATCTGAGTGATATGCAAAAAAAATAGGTAAAACATAAAAAACATAAATTGCACAAATTGCACTAAAAAATTGCACTAAAAACATAAAATGTAATTCTGAAGTAACGACACAGTGTCAAGAGCACCTAGATGTAACTACAGCGATTTAGGCTAAAGTATTTAGATGAAAAAAATTTAAATGAAAAAAAGACCTTTCTTTTTGACCGGGCCTGCGTCGGGAGCACCACTGAATAGGTTTCTTGAAGGGGCGCTATATAAGTTCATTATAGATAGATAGACAGACAGACAGACAGACAGACAGACAGACAGAAACAGACAGACAGACAGACAGACAGCCAGACAGCCAGACAGACAGACAGACAGACAGATAGATAGAAAAGGTAACTAGCACTTATTATAACTATTTAATAATTATTAATTTGTAACTAGTATCATACCAATATCTAATACACCACACAATAACTGATGGCACACCAAAACCAAGCCATAATCAGGTCAACATACAGAAGATCAGTGCAATATGACACACAGGCAGCCTATTAATTATTAATTGATTAGTGAAGCTTAGTCCTAAATACTAACTTTATGTTGATAGAACAGGATTACACTAACAGAGAAGGATATTGTTGACAGAAGAGGTTTAACATATCAGAACAGCTTTATCGCAAGTACGTTTGTGTTGATAAAACTTGTTCATTTTAACAGAACAGAGGTTCCTCCAAATGCACATACAAATATACACAATATATTGATAGAGCAGGTTTATAATGAAGTTTGCCGGTGGGGTTCTACATACGAATTAGGAAAGATCAATGAAGCAATTGAAGCCCTATATCACTACAATCCTATCCACATCTGTCTTTTGCCTACGTAAGCCTCATTTTCACTGCTTTCAGCCTTTTCCATGAGCGATCTTCAGCCTATAGCACTCTCTCAATTAAAACACATGGGCGGGGGTGAACACCTCCCCTCCCTTTCACTTAAACTGACCTAATCCGCCCTGGTGTGCTTTGGTCATCACTGACTGTGATGCATGATGCACTTATAATTGACAATAAAATCAACAATAGACAGTTATAGTTAGGAGTGCAGGAACAGTTACATTAATTAGAACACATGACAGTGACAGTTATATAATTTGAACAGATCATAATGACAATTACACTAATTTGAATATTAATCATAAAAGCACTCCTTGGTGGTTCTATTTGTGACACAATTAGACCAGAATATAACAAATTATGAAAGTGTCACTCTCACTCTTCTCTCATCTAGGTGCAACTTACTATACTGGGTTCATCTGCTTTCTGGATTTTCCTCCTTTGGTAAGGCATGGCCTTTACTAACTGACTTTCATACCTCGAAGACTGATTCGAAGTATGTAAATATTACATGCACTCATTCTATTTATTTAACACTTTAACAACAAGTGTGAACTAAAATGAATGGAAAACTAATACCTCTCATCATTAAATGGTTAAAAGAATGTATAATCACAGCATTTTCATTTTTCCAAGCAGTTCCCTTACAGGACATTAACTCATGTTTGTGATAATAAAAACTTAGCCCTTTGCACATAAAATCGCGCGTCGCAGGCTGTCCTTTCCTTTAAAACACTGATTTCCAACTGTATTTTCATTCCTACGCCATCTGTTTACACTAAATGTATGCCACCACATATCTATGCCATTAATTATTTATTACTTTGTCATGATTATGACACCAACATGTCTCCATTACAACACAGAATTAATCGTGAAATGTATACCAGTTTTGGAAATCTTAATTTCTGCATTTGTATAACTATACTTGGGGTGAATAAACCCATGCTTTAAACACAAGTGAGCAACACCATTCATTGACTTTTCACTCAACTCAACTCAGTAACAATACTCACCCAAACTTAATGTAAGTGTTGGAAACAGAAAAGAACATACAAATAGAGGACAGCAAAAAGAAGAATTACATAAACCAGATAATGCTTACCCCGCTTATGTAAGCAGTGGGACAAGTTTGTTCAGCAGCTGTGCATGAATTGTTTGAGTAGCTAGTTCGGCACATACCACCACACCAGTAGCAGCCATACTTGGAGCGATCACCAGACTGTAGGCTCAGACATACGCTACAGTCACGGTCAGCCATTGACGAACAACTGAACACTGAAAAACAAATCAAACACTTCAATTAATTTGTTGCAATTCCAGAGAAATTTCTTTGGCAATGTCTTCCTCACCTCAGATGTAGCATGATTATTGCCCTCCAATGAGAAGGGTATTTTATCCACCCCACCCCAAATAAATTCCATTGCATTTAGAAACCCCCAAAACAAAAATTTAATCAAAGGAAAATACTGTATATTATGTTTTTGACTGAAATTGGCTAAACGTATTGGTAAATGTATTTAATAACAGAGATGGAGCCTGAATACTGTAATGCTACAGTAACTATTCAGTTACGTCACCTGCTATGGACCACGGTGCAGTTAAGACACCACTCCACAGCTGCATTTGTTTGCTGTCCAACTGCCTATATGGCAAAAATGTTCTAAGCTGCCCATGTAATTAAGCGGTGTTGATGTACACTGTACATGTTCTGCCTGCTAGAGTTGTAAGGCGCCCATGTAGCGGCATGGCCGCGTTACGGCGCCATATAAATTGTCGTTATTATTATTATTATTATTATTACACAAAGCAATGCATAACAGGGTTGTAGTTGGCCATGCGCTTAACCAAATTATGCACATATGTGATATGCACATACCAGTGATATTTTCGTTAACGAAAACTAAAATTAGAAGTAAAAATAAATGATTTCGTTAACGAAAACTAGAAGTAAAAGTAGGAATTATTTCAGCAGAAAAAACGAAATTAGGAATTGAATTAGAAATTATTTGCCGAAGTAAAATTATGAACGAAATTAACAATTATTTTAAGAAGTAAAATCATTTTACTTCTTGTGGTGCTTAACTTAAATTGAGATGAAGGGGAGTAAAATTGCACGTGATCCAAACACATAATCCATTGGAAAACTTTGGTTGAAATGAAGCCCCTGCGCATACCATTCATTTTTCTCTTTGGTCTTCGTTGTCTAATAGGCCTAATTGTCTCGTTTGCGTACCAAGGACCTTTTATACAAGAAGGAAATGAGCACTAATATAGAATCCTTGCTTGCGTACTAACGACCTCAGTTTCATATGGCATTTTTTTATTTAGGTTCGATCGTTAAATTATAAAATTATGAGTTTATCGAGAATCTTGGCTGGAAGGAAGCGAGATAGGCCGCTTTGGGATTTTTCATTTTGACGAAGATACAGCAGATCTACATGGCAAGAACCAACTGAGAAAATCCCGGACTTTGTGGAACAGCACTTGCCAGAAAAAATAAAAGCATTACAAGTCTTGGGAGAGGAATAGATGCTGCATTGTTAGACGTTCCACCCCTCGTTTTACTTCAGTTCTTTCTTTCTCGAGACAAGTTTGGCGCGTTTCTGCATGCAAGCAATGCAAACTTTTACAGTGCGGAAATTAATAATTATTTGGAAAACTAAAATAAGAAGTAAAATTATTTGTGAAGTAAAATTAGAATTAGAAGTAAAATTCCAGAGCTCATAACTGAATTAGAACTGAATTAGGAATTATTTTTAGAAGTAAAATATCACTGGCACATACCCAGAGTCATCTTCCATTGAAATAGCCTGTGTTAAAACAGGACTGGCCAGCTTCTATGCTCATAAGCGAATTATGCACTTATCCGTTATGCACTTAAGTACACAACCCAAATTATTGTATGTAATTTGGGTTGTAGGTGAACATGGTCATTGATGAAACTGAACAGACCCCTCAATTCTCTTCTAAACTTATAAGTACATGTACCGGTAATTTAATCTAGTCCTTCTACCTGTTCTGCTTTTCAATTTATTCCACACTGAAATGTTCCTACGTAATAAAGTAGAGTCTAACCTGTTACTACATATTTGCCTTCAACTGGGTACGAGTTGCTGCCCCATAAAATCTCCAGAGGCACAGAGCTGCCAGGGAACTCGTACTACAACAAGAAAAGTTATAAAATTAATTTGTGCATAACATAGTAAGCAATTGTTTTAAAAATTGTTTGCTAAGTTAGCTCACATTTTAAAAGTATTGGGTCGTGTGGGGTTATATTTCTAAGCATGCAAAACTCTTTATAATCAGCATTTCAAATAATTACTTACCAGAAAAGACTCACACTCCACCAATGTGTTGTTATACACGGAAGCACGCAATAGTTTTGGTGGTGTATAATTCATTCTACATTGATAGTTATTTCCTCCAGCATTCTGCAAAAGCAATTGTTTGAGTATTTTCAAAAGCAAAGACCAAAGACTTCAAGATGTAGATATAATTTTTTTCTAAAGCCTGTTAGTGCTAAATTGAACTGTATCACATTAAATCAAATATACTGTGAAGGTATATACAATCTGCAAGGAAAGGCTGTCAGGTTCTTTACACACCACACCACACCTCTAAGGACTAATACTAGTAGGCCAATACCAGTGCCACACCTCTAAGGACTGATGCTAAAAGGCCAACCTCAGTACCACACCTCTGGGAACTAATACTGAACTATCAGTACCAGGTCTCTAAGGAATAGTGTTAAATCTCCAGCACCACATCTCTAAGGAATAATGTTAAAAGGCAGTGTTTTTCAAAGTACTAGGCCAAACTATTTAAGTAAAATAAATGTAACTTTCAGTACTCATGTACAGGGTACTTGTAAACAATCTTACTTAAGTAAACCAAAAAAGTATTCCTCTAAATAATACTTTAAAGTAAAAAGCAGTGCTTGTTTTCAGCCGGAACACGCCAGAACAGCATTCCGGCACCTTTTTTTCAGCTACTAAAAAATAATTTAGTAATTTTAATAATAAAAACAATAATTTAGCTATTGTAATTTAATTTCAGTGTTGTGAACTGTTTTCAGTGATTTTTGAGACCCCTTCCAACCCCCAATCCTGTTTTTCTCGGGATTTTAGCCCTTCCATTATTGTTCAGTTCTGGAACTTATTGTTCAGTTCCGGAACCTTTCTTTCTAGAAAAAAGCACTGGTAAAAAGTAAAAGTACAGAAGCCTAAAACCACCATGTATAATTGTATATGCATAAAAAAAATACACATCAACCATAACACACCATATATATGTAGTTTGCTAATTTTTCTCTACTTTTGTTCCATTACATATTTGGAATACATGTTTGTTACAAAGTATTTTTTCGACAGTGCAGACCATAATCTTACAGTTACTTGTAAGTTTGGTGCTCGACAGTGTAGTGGTTAGCATGCTGGACTGTCAATCAAGAGGTCGGGGTTCAAATCCCAACCAGGGCAGATATTTGGTTCGCGACTTCTTTTCCATCTGCACCCCTAGCCAACTCGGCTATAATAAGTACACTGATCATACACTGTCAGTGTGTAGATGAGACGGCAAGGGAGAGGACTGGCCACCCACCCTCATATGCCATGGCTAAGAAAATGAAGTCGCTAACACTTCATACCCATGACTGCCTCAGAGCTAGCTTAAGGGACTGCTCTTCTCTTCTTAGTTAAGCCCGCTATCACCACATCCCACTGGCAGCCTCACATGTGCTGTATGGAAGCATTCATGCAGTATGACATTGAAAATTAGAGCGATGAATCCATGAAGGAGGAGCAGTAAGTTGGGATGGCTCTACGATTAAAAGACTATGGCTTACAGTTTAGAGTTTAAAGTTGGAGTTTTCCAGCATCTAGGAAGCGGCTAATCAGTTTTTAAGCCATTTGGAGTGTAGTCATAGTACACAGCGTTCTGACCTCGAATCCACCCACAGTAGTATCTGAAGCTCATTATAATTATTACTTACTGACCCTGCATGAAACAGGCCTGAATATAACAGAATCTGAAATTTGAGATAAGAACTGAGTCAGTGAGGCATAGGCCTACTGTTTATAAAAGCTAGAGATGCCAGAGACTTGGTAGTGGCTGAGCAGTTAATGTACTTTGGGTTTTAACTTCTTTGACCTGGGTTCAAATCACTGTTGAAATTAATAACAGATTTCTAGACCTACTTTGTGTCTATTCTTAAACTACAGCCAGTAAGAGGATAGTTTGCTAAAAAGAAAAAGTAATTCCACTTGTTGATGCTTCTTTACAATTATGTACTAAGACTTTTATATGAATAAAGTGACATGGTACTTTTATTTGGTAATGTTTAACACTGCTAAAAGGTCAACTTCAGTACTACAGCTCTTAGAACTAATGTTAAAAGACCAATGCCAGTACTTCCCTCAAAGGGCTATTAAAGTCAGCCTCTAACGAGAGGAGGGCTTGCACCTGGAGAAGCTGCAGGAAATCAACCAATCAGGTACCAAATTATAAAACACACTAACATGTAAACAAAGACTACCTGCAAGCTCTGAAGGTTTGAAACCTGAACAAGCAATTTCTGTTGACTTCCAGAAGGTATGAGTATTTCTCTGCCATCAGGTGACACACTTGGACATTGCTATGAAACAGATGACCAACAAAATAAATGAAACTACATATTTTTTTGTTGGCACTCTATAACTGTGCACATACATACTTGTATCGCGCACGTGCACACACATGCATTCATGCACAAACACATAATGTACACTGGGTGATACTGGGTTTCACTAAATTTGCCATTAAGTACACACACACATATACATACAGATTTACATGCATACATGCTTACAGACATACATACACATAACTATGCACTTATATGTGCCTAGATATATATAAATACGTGCATATACAAATACACACACTGATCATTGAACATTATCCTGCACTGCTTTACAGTGTATTTCATATTACATTGTATTGCAACTCTTCTTTTTCTAGCTATGGTATTGCATATACTGTGCCATTAGCAGGCCCTGAAGAACTTGTCCATTATTGTTTCTGATGGTACTCGAAACATGAGGCATAGTTGGAGAAAGCATCCGTGAGCTGGCCCTTACGAAGGGCAGTTTCTACCTCCATTGCCTTGTCCTCTGCCCACTGTTGGTGGTTATGTCTCATGAAGGTCCTGCACTCCTTTCACAGGCGTCTGTAATCGTCCCACCCAGTTTGACCTAGCATTTCTTCTGCATCAGCTCCCATATGTAACAGCTGATCCATTCTTTTCTTCGTGCCATTGTTTTGCAACAGATGCTCCTTGGCAGTATCTGTGAAGTTATCATGGAAGGTCTCCCAGCTGTTGTCACATACGTCTCACTGATGTCACGGAAGGTCTCCCAGCTGTTGTTACATATGGGTACCTGTTCCCTAGTTGATACCTTAAGCTTGCCGATGTTAAATTGAGAAATTGGTGGATGGATTCTATTACTGCCATTCAATTTAATTCCCAGTCTGGTGACTACTGCCCTGTTATCAGTCTCGAACTCCACACTACATGACCCTGGGCATGGGTCCATGCTATTCCTTGAGAAACTGGTCACCAGCAGGACTTAGTTACTGGCAAGCACTACCCACCCCTATAACATGGATGCACCTGCTTAGAATTGATGCCAGTATACAGTAACAGAGCATCCTGGGGTATCCCAGCTCCCAAAAGCACTAGAAAGAACTGGATATTGAGTGCCTGGCAGCATTTTTGATATGAAGAATCATTCAATTGTTTTATTAAGAAATTGTAGCACTACAGAAATACACAAAAAATTTAATATTAATGCAAGAAAATTGTCTACAAGCAGACTCTTGAGAGGCTGAAAAAATTACACTGAGTAACTGATTAAACAGCCCATTCATTACAGAATTTACCTGTTGTTCTGTTGTTTCAGATACTTTCTTGTAGGCTTAAAAAACTAATCCACAACAAGTCGCATTTGAAAAACTTCTCAATGACTTTCAGTATACTTGAAAATGTAACAAAATTTAATATCATATGAGAAACTGAAACTGAAAGTGAATTTTCCTCAGCTACCTCTTGGGAATTGGTGTTCACAGGAAATGTACAAGATGCGGCACTGTGTTGGCACTGGCCAGTGTTGATACACCAGCGACACCCCCACTCGGCTCGAACACACTGCGAACATCTATACAAAGCAATGTAATAAAGCACAGCATAATCAGGTACTTGCGAGCCTGAACAAGAAAGAGTGACCTAGAACAATGACATATTTGTAAACACAGTATTCATAATTAATGACTGCAAACAAATTTTAACGATAACCAACTATCCAGAAATTCTAAGTAATAATTTGAAAACAACTGAATAAAAAACTACTGATGGAAGTAAATGCAAGCTTAGCACTTGAATGGGTTGTGGTCATCTCTTTTAGGACAGGATATCATTAGAGATTATACTTAATTAATGTATTTAATCAATCAATCACTTAATCAATTAAAAAATGACTGCAAACATCTGAGGTAACATGAAATGAGATGAGGCGAAGTGAAGTGAAATTAGATCCAATTAGACAAGGTTAGAACCCATGATGGGGTGAAAAGGAGAGTTTAAAGGTTCTGTAAGAGAACCATATTTAGTTAAACCATCAAACTGTTAAGTACCTATAAGAGTTTTTTCATAAATTTTCATAGATATAAGTAAATATCTTAAACAGTCAACATTAAAATTAACTTACACAGCATATGAACTGCAGTTGTATATCATAAACGGAGTGCTAATAAAACCGATGTTGAAAGATGAGATCTGGACATTCAGCTGTATGGACAGATTGCCTACAACTGAAATATATTCAATCACTGTACTACACAACAACTAAATATAAATCCCATGGTAAAAAACATATATTCGTGTTTATTGACAAGCTCACTGACAAACCACAGTAAGTAACATATGATAGTAGAATTATCAAGATCTTATAGAGCACACATATATGCCTCCTCATTTTACAGCTGTCCTTAGGGAGTGGAAGGCTGAGTCCATCGATAAGGAGCTTACGGGGTATCGAACCATGTCTTTCAAGACCTTACGTTCTTCAAGCAAGAGTGTTACTATTCACCTCTCCCCTCCCCTCCCCAAATTAAAAAATTGGGTGTTTAAACTTTCAACGCAACTAATGTGTCAGCATAAATACTTATTTACTACCATCATGATGGTGTTACACAAACATGTGTATTTAATTACGAAACATAACAGTACTCAGATCAACTGAAGTAGAGCTAACTAACCAGCTGAGACGGCATAGTCACTCGGGGATGTACAAGTCAGTTGATTTGCTGCGTAGTTTGCCCTTGCTGAAATACCACGTGGTCCAAATATGCAACTGTAGTACTCTCCATTCTCAAGGGATGGCAAGTTCGAAAAAGAAAGAGTGACCTAGAACAATGACAAAATAATGGAATAGTAAAATAATTCTTCTTTCACTGGACATAAGATTGGACTAACTCCAGATTGTGCATTGCTTATTTGAATTTCAACAGAATGCTACGTTTGGAAGACATATAAAGAAACTTGCAGAGCTAGGACCTGTAATGTATACATATATACAAGCATACATGTGTAAATGCATACCAGTATACAATGCATAAGACTGACGGAATTCCACCAGCCAGTCAGAAGCATGACATCATACGGTCATGACCGCAGAATCCAGATATGCACCCTGATGACATCAACAAGCACAAGCCTGTCTTGAATATCAGTGTTTTGTATCAAATTATGAACAGGAGAATAGCTGTACTATTCTAATGTTCATAATTGATACAAAGCTGATATTCAAGACAGGCATTCTGTTCTGCCATTCTTGTCTGTATTGTGCGTTTTCTTTATACCCTCATCTATTTCATTTATCCATCAACCAGTCCAACATCATACTGCTTGGTCTTTCTTGCAGTTTCTTCTCTTCAATATTATCCTTCGAGCACTGTCCTCAGGAGCGAATTTCCATGTAGTGTGTGGCTAATCCAGTTCAATTATCTCCTCTTTATTGTGTTGACCATTAACCTCTCTCTTTGCACCAGTTGCAACAACTCGTTTAGTTTATAATCCCTGCAGCTGATCTTGGCCAGTCTTCTCCATAGCATTTTACATACCTATCAAAGGTACTACACCTATAATTATCTAACTGATCTAAACAGGTGCATTTTAGGACAGTTTGAAAATGTTTGCAGAACTGAGTTAATTAAATGCAACATCAAACATGTGCAGTGAAAGACCATTCCAGGAGGAAGGTCCAAGATATGAGAAGCAACGATGGGCCACAGTTGATGTATGGAAGTGCGGCACCTGCATATCCCCACAACATATAGGTGATAATTATGCAGATATATACATACATACATGCCTAGTGTGCCAATGCAAGAACCACCATGGTGCATGCTGACACTCTGGGTTAGAAAAACAACACCAAAAGAAATCAAATAAACACAGTCTGATGTTAATAAAAAAAACTCACCATAGTAGGAACATTGACACCAGCCTGCGACGGACTTGCCCGTAATATACTGGGACACATAGTAGTATCTCCAATGCTGGCAGAAGCTGGCAGAATCCATCGCTGAAGGATGTTGCTGTTCTCGCATTCTTGTTTTGTAGTACACCTGAGCAATTTGAGCATATATACAGGTAACGTCTTGCAAAATCTCAATTTTTCATTGGTATAAACATATCACATGCAGAGCATTTATCAAAAGTCTTTCAATATATACACCTCAGAACAGGCCACCAACCCTGAGGATGACAAATGGGTCATGAGGTCATGGTCTGGCAGGGCTGGTGGGAAGGATCCTAGGTCTGATACTGTGCTGTCTTCTCTGGTTACAGTGGTGTAAAGTGATATTTGCTGGCAACCCACCCCACTGACCTACAAGCTGCACCAGACCGTCCACTTTCTTCAAGCAGCAAACAGAACTGCTTTGTTTCCGATTAGACCCAGTCTTCAAGGTTGAGAAGAAAATGAAGAGCAGTAGTTTAAGCTGTCCTGTGAGTTGGTCATAGGTACAAGGTGTTGGCAACTTCATTCTCTTAGAATCAGCATATGGAAGCAGAATGCCAGGCTCTCCCTTACCCCCTCATCTTCCCACCAACACTGCAGTCAGTATAAAGTCATTTAATAGCTGAGATCATTAGAGGCTGAAAATGCTGCAGAAATCTTGAAACACATCTCTGCTTTGACAGGGTTTGAACCCTTGGCCTCTGGGTTGACAGTGCAGCACCCACTAGACTATTGTGCACCACCTCCAGGTGAAAATTAAACTAAATTTATTAAAAGGTTAAAACCTACAAAACGACAGTCAATCACTTAAAAAGATATAAGTACTACAGTAGCCTATGGAAAGCGCAAAAATGGACACCATTGAATTTCCATCCATAACAAACACAAGACAGTGTGTGACAGTGCTCAGACAGTTTTAAAGGCACTTATTAAAGTTAATATGATGACAGTGTTGGAAGCAAATGCCCTAGGTTTACCCTGTTTGTGTACAAGTAGATGACAACGTGTAATTATATATGCGATGGTAACAATGACAGTGATGATGTACTGTTATGGCAGCGGCGCCGGTGATAAAAAAAAGTGATGGTAATCATGTGGTAGGGTGGAGTTTGTTTTACACTTGATTTATCTCAAACCATTGGGTCAAGTACTTCCTGTGTCTCTCCTGCTTCACAGCTGAGCTGACGTTAACAGTTTGTCACAGTCTGGCCTTCCCACAGCTCCATAGCTCTCATAACATTGGATCTATCCCAACATATCAAGTCCACAACCCTCACATCCCATGCAAACTCACTGGGCCAGCACATAGTAATGACAGCTACATCCGCAAGCATAATTAGGAAACTGTGTAGACAAAACAAGAGATAAGAAAAGAATGACAGCCTTTTACCTTCCTTCCAGAGTACACCATCCACAGAAAGGATCTTTTGCAGAAAGACAATCCTTACAAGTCAGGTACTTGTTGCACTCATACAATGGCACCTTATGTAGCTAAACAAAGTATATATTGAAACGTTAGGCATAGCAGTTACAAATTTTATTTATTTATTATATAGTCAAAAACTTACTACTTGCATAGAGTTAGTAAAACGAGGCATGGACGGATGTTTGTCATGTTTTTCCCAGGTACAAAGATACAGCTATGCAACTTAGGGTAAAAGAGTTCGTCTTGACTAGTAATTTTAATGTCAATGTATTATCTACTTAATACGCAAAGTCGGCCTTTACTGCAGTTGGTGCCATGTATCTTTGGCATGGCAACTGAAAACACTTGATCCCACAAATTTCCTGAACCTAGATTCCTGTACACAGCACGTCGGTATAAAAACAGAGCGATCAACAAGTGATATGGGTTAGCAGTTTGTGAATGCATGTTAGCCACCATTAGTAGCAAGTTGTGTAGCTTGACAACAAACCTATGATTTCATGTGGCATTGGTGAAAGCTTTGTGCACTAACAATAATGGATGCCACTTTAAGTGTATTGGAAAAAACTTAAAACGCCTGGACACCATTTTCAACCTCCCACTGCATTCACGCTCATTCACTGACCTCAAAAGGGTTCAAGGACAAGTGGGTACTAGATGGCATTTTTTCCACCAACCATCATTCATCCAAAAACTATCCAGGCTCGACATCTGCCTACATGGTATTCAAAGTACCAAGCAACCATCCAATCATGAAAAGCTAATATTGCAATCACAACTGTAAACTGGCAATTCATCAGTGCTGAAAAGCCAATCAAAAGAACCATCTTATTCACATGTTCTTGATTATGACACAAAACGTGAAACAAAGACTGCATGAGGTAAAATTGCAAGTGCAGTCTCAGAAAACAGGTCGACACCTCTAGTTGCAAACCACTCCCAATCGAGAAGTCGAAGTGACCATACAGATAAGGAGTTAAAGTCAGATTAAGATTACAAAAAGGGCAGTTTCAGTTTTCACATAAAAAGTGTGATGAGCATGTGCCAGAGGGACCAAATTAGTAACCCGACAGCAGGGATTAGCTCAGGACAGTCAATACAAGGTTGTAAGGCTTCAACTACTGCATGATTAGAGAATTTTCAAAGAAAGTGACAGATAAATGCATCACGTTCAATAACAACAGGACAAGATAGAAGCTTTTTCTCTTGCAGTGGCTATTCACTGCAGCCACAGATTTTGCAGTTTCAATACAAAAGGAATAAGTCAATAATTGAAAATAAAATAAAAACTGAATTCATCCAACAAAATTAACACTACCTAGAATGTAATGCTAAAGTAAAACAATGCAGACCTTGAATGAAGTCATCACATATATGTGTGTCATTTCCTTATTAAAGACAAGATCCTTGTTCACGGGTGAATCATTTTCCAAAGAAATGCTGTCATACTGTAATCCACTGTTACCAATCATCACAAACTGAAAAGCACATAGTCAGATTGTGTAAATATTACTCTGACACATAATTACTGCTATGTCAGAAATCAAGACTTAATCATCGATATTGACCTCAAGAATTTATAATTATTATAAACTATATCAAGACATACCATGCGTTTAAGCATCACGGATGTCGTTCTTATTTGATGCTATGGCTTTCTGATCACATTTTAAATCACTACATTTACTTTACAGCATCATATATATTGCATTTTTATTACCTTACTAGTTACTATCATCACTCAACTCAGCATAAAATTATCTTAGTACTTTAAGTTGCCCCGGTTCAGATCAGTTAGTGAAACATGTATGCAGCTCTTTTGAAAGTTTTTAAAGTCACTGCATAAATGTATTGATACATTCATACATACATAAATCACATAATAAATTTCTAATAAATTTACCTAACTACTTTTCAAATTGCCTCTAAGTTTGACTTCATCAAAACTACAAATTCCTGTTTAAATCCGTCTACTGTAATGCATAGCCATAATGGTTTGTCTGGTTACATAATTTACTGATAAATCTAGTCTTGTGCCTGTTTCAGTGCCTCTTAGAGGTACTTAAAATGTGCTATATTAAGTAACCTTATACATACATACATACATACATACATACATAGTATAACATACATACATACATACATACATAGTTACATACATACATACATACATACATACATACATACATACATACATACATACATATATACATACATACATGCATACATACATACAATACATAGTATAACATACATACATACATACATACATAATGACCATCTTATATTAGTTTATCTTACAGCTGAGCAAGTAAACTGCTCATATTGAAACCTGGCTGACTCTTTCCCAAAGATTATGATTTTGGAGCATGGCTAAACTTAGTGACCATCAACTGATTCCAAAGTTGTGTTTTCTGATGACCAATATGTACTGACCTTGAGGAGTGTCCCATTAGATGTTCCAAGAAACAGAACAGTATAGTTGTTGATGGCCATCGCAGAAACTGCTGTTACAGTTACTCCAGATAAGCTCAGATTCAGTAATGAGTTGGAAAGCAGTGGGATAGTACCATTTAAGGGGCGATTTGCCCTGGTATTAATAATTCCACAGAAAGGATCATTCACAGGGCGTTGCTGAATGGGAGATCGAAACGAGTGCAAAACAAAATAACACAAAATAATATGAATCTCATATCTAACACAATGCATACATTTACAATGGTAACAACAATCAACACAATGCCACAACCCGTACAACGACCATTATAATGACCTATCACAGCATAGGCCTTAGTTGATAGCATCTACATGTACACTCTGCACACTCCAGACAAGTCAACTGCACACTCGGCAACATTAGCTGCACACTTTGTGTCCGAATGTGTTATAAAACACAATATTTTAGGCTCTGGATTGTGGTCAGGGACGTATCTAGCGTTGGGTTTGGGGGGGGATTAAGCCCCCCAAACGAAGTTGAAGCCCCCAAACAAGTCAACCCGTTGTATGCTTACAGCTAAAATTCGTATGAACACTGCATAAATGTTGCCATGCTCAAACGAAAAATCCTAGTTACGTTGCTGATTGTGGTCAACACAATTGCTGAATTTTTTCAAGTCATCTACACATGATTTCATTCTAATACCTGAAATTTTTATTAACAGTTCAATTACAGTTTGACAATTTGAGGAAGGGTGTGCGGTTGACATTTCTGAGCATTTCAGGCACTTGCCGAATCTAATATGAGAACAGTGACAAAAAGCAGTCCAAATATTGGGAGTGGCAGTTGGTCAGTCAGTTGCCTACAGTTAACCATACTGCAGGTAACTTATTTCTGTTTGGTTGAGAATGCAATTAATTAAAGATTAAGGTAGCCTTTAGGGTTGAATACTGGCTTGTTGAAGCTTTACGGAAGTTACTTTCTCATTCTCTGTTAAATAGCAGAGTGAAATGTAATGTGTATTTATATTTGATCTGCCTGTCTTACAAATCAGGTTGGAACAAAGTATACAATTTCAATGAGACATAATGTAAGACGATTTATTCAGCACCTCTTTGGGGTATCTACTCAAAAGTGTAAAGAACCAAATCGAGGTGTGTTTACCGCTTCTCACATTAGGAAAATCTAAGACTACTCAGGAAAAACCAATTCCTGCAAGCCCTGATATACAAAGTGACATCGGGCAACGAAACTAATCAAGGGAATGACGGAGACACACTGGAAAATATCATTAATACCAGTAGCTTTGGCGTAGTCACTACAGCTGCTTCTCTGCAAGAGTCAAGACAAAACTCATCAGTTTTTTTCACATCAACCAATTATGTGAAACTAATGAAACTGTGTATGACAATTTTTAAGTTTCTATAACATGTACCGGTTATTTTCAAGTAACTGTTGTGGACACATACTGGCAAAGATATTGTTTGATTTTAACTCAAATAGCTGAAAAAAATGTGAAAACTTAACTTCTGTGACACTGTTGGACCAAATTCATTGACCCATGCTAATTAACACTGCTACTGCTCACTTTTAAGGGAATTAAGTAAGAAGTCCCAGTCTAAGAATAAGTCCTAGCAGAAACACAACAATGCTGAGATAAATTAGAAATGTTGCCAGCACTATCTCAGTTCCCAGAAGATCAGGTATTTGCAGTCTTTCACCTTGAATAGGGAGTAAAATATACAATATTTGGCAAATACACTCATAAACAGGACTGTCATGATAAAATTAGAGGTGAGTACACGCTACAGGTTAGTTTTCCGAAACACTGACGGGATGTGTCCTCTCCCAGGCAAGAAAATATTTCAAAATATGGAAACGATCTTGTCAGCGTTTAAGCTGTTGAAATGACAGAATTCCTCAATTTCTGATGCATCAACTACCACACGCTAAAATTTATTGAAAAATTAATGTTTTTCACATCCAGGTAAAGCAAACAGAAATATTTAATTAAATTTCAAGCTGAAACTTTGTTTAAGTTATTGTCTACATTCTACAGTATTAAAAAATTGTCAGAGTATGTTCTCAAGGTGAGCACACGCTCTCCAGAGGCAAGCATCTAAAAAATATTTTGTGTGGTGAGTATATGGTCTCTAGAGGTCAGTACATGCTATACACCCGCGTATACCCTTGTCTACAGCCCTGCTCACAAAGTCATACAGTCAGATGTATAAAAATTTTGTTATATGCAATTAATGCATTGTACGGATTTATACACTACTTGCAGAGAGGTATTTTCCAAAAATAGTGCAATGTAGTGGCTCAGCTACATAATGTTATATTACTATTATGACTGTCACAAGTCACTAGATAAGAAAATAAAAAAATTATAACCTAAAAAAAAATTAAGATCATGAGAAATTATTATTTTCTAACCGAGCGAGTACATGGTGTTCCTGGAGAAAAACCACTTGAAACGTTAATGTTGCCCTTCTCACACTGTTGAATATTTGTTGTAAAAGTACTTCTAATGTCTGTCAGTCGATAAACACAAACACCAGATGATGAAGGTGAAGACGATGATAAAAAGGCACCCAAAAAAATGTAGTCACTAGCAGTTATTCCAAGGTCATTTGCCCAATATGAACTGGGCTGAACAAAGACTCCAGCCTGTATCAGATTGTAGTTTGTTTCACACACAATCCGAGTTTCCACATAAGAATCATAATATGGGTCACCCTGACACACTTGTATAATCTTGGAAACAAGACGGTCCTCCACAGATCTTATCAAAAAGTAGTTGTATCTGTTAATGCTGAATGCAGCAACATACGAACGATTATAGTATAAAGCCACACTCCTATCCAGTTCAGCAGCTTGTTGCTGGCCGTCAGACAACAAAAGGATGCCAAAAGGATTAACTCCAGTTATAGCAGTTGTAGAGAGACTGTAAATGCCACTTCTACAGCGAGTTGACAAATATTCCGTTGCAGTTTTGCCTGTGCTGCTCGTTCCAACATACAAGATGTCATCGCCTGATGGACCGGGTGCTACAAGCCCAATCATAGGAAAGTTTGGATCATTGCTTCCGATAGTAATATAACTGATTCCATTTCCCTCAACATAGGCCCTGATGTCGGAGAGATTTCGCCTCTCACAAGTCCCATGATAAACTGTTCCACAAGCAATGAGCTGGCCGTGTTTCAGATCAACTTCCAGTATCTGATTGAAATTACTGGTGTCTGTGGCACCAAGATCTCCATTTTGTACATTCTTACATGTAGCATAATTGTATCCTGAGTAACAATCTGGATTGTCACGTTGTGGGCCAGTTTCGTTTTCATATTTACTTTCCAAGTTGCTATTCAGTTGATACAACCGATTCACTGCTCCAACATAAACGTCACCATTCAAAGGATTTATTGCGATATTGCAGAGTTTGGATGGAAAATTGACTGAAACTGTGATGTTTTCACCAGCCGACAAAAGCAGAACTTGAAGTAATGCAAACCGTAACAAAAGTTCATAGACCCATAATGCAAATACGGAAAATCCTTTATAGTGTGAACCATCTTTCATCCTGGAAAGCAACATGACAACAGCTTGGCGATTATAATAATTATAAATACATCCAAAACTGTGTGATGAGCAGACCCAAAAAAATTCTACAAAACTGGTTTCCAAAATTTTCAGGAAGCTAAATCCTCTCCGACTAGTCAGACACTCGATAAGCAACACGGCTTTATCTTTCGTTACCAGATTTCTGTCTTTATTTCAGAACATTCACTGCAAAAACAAATAAACTACAATTAAGTTACTTTCAAGTATTTACGTAGCCCTTATGCCAATAGTATTTGTTATGGTCTCTGCAAGGAATGCAAATAAATGTTACCCTAGCTCTGATCTATGAATACTGCTGATCCTAATGATCAGAAGATCTGTCTCTACTTCTGTTCACTGGCATAAATGAATTCAGCGGCCATGGACAGTGCATTCTCATTTCATAAGCCAAACAAAAGGGTATTCTCACCCAGCAATGGTCTTAGGATATTTCAGGCCCTGTGCAGAGTATACAGTCATATTGTTTTTCATTGCTAATCACTTGTTCATGTTAATTCTAATTTTTGGGCTCCCCTAAGTTGCGGGCCCTGTGTGACCGCACGGTTCGCACATCCCTAAGGCTGCCACGGTTCTCACCCATATCCAACATAAACACCAGTTTGGTATATCCGAAAAGACAGCGGCTACATGTCAATATGTCTTTGAAAAATAGGTTCCAATGTATCACAACTGTCACAGAACATACAAGTTTACATATCTCCACGAAATTCCTTCGATCTCCTGAGATTTTTACGAAAGACGTGTCTTAAAAGTAAGACTAATCTAGATCAAACCTCACTAGACCTACCAACACGCAACCAGACACAACATAGAAGACCGCTATGTGTAACCCTTACAAAGGTTAGGACAGTCATAGCATTTTATTACAGTCCGGCAGAACTCTATCTGCCTACTACACAGCACAGGATAACAGGCCCCAATTATATTGACAAAAGCCAGTCTCTAGTTTTCCGATGGGCAAATGAACTCTATATCATCATGAAGGAGCCAGTGCGAAAGACAGGCAGGTGGCACTCTCTGTCCCCGTTATGACGTTGCTATTAAAGAGCCAAGCACCAGACAGGGGGGCACAGGCAACAAGTAGCATAGGCTTAGTCACTGCAAAGAAACCCAATGGCAAGTCTGTCATGACTACGCCCTACATGACTAACATAGTATAGCAAACTCTACAACACTAATACATATGCATACATGTTACCATTTAATTATGAACAAAATGTATGTCTATACATAAAACATTGGTATTGTATTTCTATCTGGCCATAAATGTTGAGGTTTATAACTACAGTTATGGCAGTTGTATGTGTGTATGTATGATTATATGCTTCCATACGCCTATCTGAATAAGTTAGATATATAAATGCCTGGCAGGAACAGATCCACAAGAGTACAGAGGGGAACAAGTGGAGATCTGAGTACCCTTGCCCCAGCTGGGTCCAGTCATCAGCCTCCAGTCAGGGAGTCATAGACAAGACCATCTGAAGCTGAAAGCATTTGCATAGCTAAGAAACAATTTGTGCTTCTGTGAATTTCACCACAAGTATATTTGAATAGCATTATAGGCTTAAACATTCTCAGTTTGTAAAAGTTTGGGCAGGGATAGAAATTTAGGATATGAAATCACAGTAATCCAGTGTTTCCTGAAGTCTTGGGTAGGTCCAGTGGGGTGTTCCAGTGGAACATTTTAGAGCCTTTTAATAATTTTCAGACATATATTCATAAATGCACACATGGCTAAAAAAAGTCTTATCTTATACCAAATACCAATTGTGTTTTTAGAAATTCTGTAACTAGGAATCGAGGTGGAGATGAATTCATTCAGACCTCCATTAAAGGCACAATCATTTCATGGAATTTGAGCCCAATGACTTCTAATACTTTTAGATTTGCCTCTGAAGCAACATACTAGGAAACTAATTGACTGGAAATGTTTTGCAACAGAAGAGGGACTTCACAAGTGACTATATCTCTTCATCCACATGCAGATGGATGTATTTACAAGTAGACATCAAACAGAAACATCTGTTGCAAGTCAGTGTGATGATAGTTAGCCTTCCAGTGCTTCACAAGAATGTTTGATGCTTTTATTAGTCTCAAAATGTTTGTTGCAACTACAATTTTCAGCATGAAAATTTCTGCAGACCATATCTCTTACCAGTTAACAACTGCAACTTTTGCAAGTGTTTCAAAAGTAATGCAAATTTCTGAAGAAGAAGACTTTGGAAGATTAGAAATATCATTTGATGGCATTAAAGTGATACTAAAATGTGGTATATAGACATCTAAGCATTTTGATAAAGGTATACATATATTTATGTATACCATACAAAATACATATGCATTTAAAAATCAGCAGCAGGAGCATCATCATCATAACCAGCATCACCATGAAGTTAGCATCAGCAACATCATCATTAGCATGCATTTATAACATCAGATGTCATAATTAACCAAAATTCATCTCATTTTTCATCATCTATTAGTCATTGCTGTCATTGTCACTGTCATCATCGTCAGGGCTGTAGTGGTAATATTAGAGGTGAGTACACGCTACCGGTTAGTTTTCCGAAACAAATTAGAGGTGAGTATACACTACAGTATTTTGACAGCATATGCCACAGTATTTTAATATAAATAAATGTAAATATTTTGTGAGGTGAGTATACGGTCTCTACAGGTAAGTACACGCTGTATACCTGTGTATACCCTCGAATACAGCCCTGATCATCATGATCATGAACATGACCATCACTGTGGATAATAATGATTATTGTCATTATCATCAGTTACATAATAGAATGAACTGTAACTGCTGAATTATTACAGTAAGTTTGGTGTTTAGCCTAGATACTACTTGCTGTTTCCCAGTTTGAAATGGTTCAAGTTTATTTACTGTAATTATTGTACTAAAATAAAAATATAATTATACATAATAATAATAAAATTATATATAACAATAATGATTACCATCATTATCATCACTTGCACAACAGAATCAACTGTAATTGCAGAATTACAACAGTAATTCAACTTTAAACATTTAAAAATATGAAACAATAAGTAGTCTTCCTATACAAACATATAATTTATCATTATCCCAAATGTGTCAAATTTGGTCATGAAAAAGAAGACAAAATTTTTCCCTAAATTTGCAGCAAGTGTTTTCTTTAGTCATTTACATAGTGAATTTTAACTAAATTGAAAGAAATCCATTATACTTGTAATTGTCAATTAATTATATTTCAGATTTTATACCGTAAAAACTCCAGTTTTGTCCTTTTTTGTTTAATCATGTTTAATCACACGGACCTCACAAATCTCTGGTGCTTAGAAATGGCAATTTATTAAAACTAATATTTGCAGTAAATTGGAATACAGTAGGCCTCTCCTTCATGGTATTGAGAAATTAAGACATTTGTCAAAATTACTGAGACACCGCTTTAGTATTTTCAGCTACAGAAAAAATCTGGGCAGCATTAACTATAACTGTATACCATATGCATTAGATACAAGCTGATGAACATTTTAACAGTTGCTAGTAAATTTTAATTACTTGCAATTTATTTTTATATAAAACAATTCACACAGGGATGGTAATGACCTTTAAAACTGCCTTGAATTCACTGAGCATCTTGTCAGGGATTGTAAAGACAAAATCACAGAATTCTGATGCATAAAGATGGTAATGATGAAAAATTAACAGCTACGGTAATGACATAATGCTGTAATTTATAACAGCCCTTCAAACATTTCCAATTGAATTACTCTATGAGACAAGTAATTTCAATCTGTTCAACAAAAGCCGTCAATAAATAAGTTATCAATGTTGCAATCTACTTAAACCAGGAAATACAAAACTAGATGGTAATGATACAGACACTTACTTTTTTAATTTGCAACAGAGAAATTTAAATAAAAATAAAACATTACAAAATTAACCACAAATTTGTGCGATTCCATTAACAAGTTGACCAGATCTTGTTCATGTTCTTTTTACTTTAGTAAGAAAGCATGTTCTCTAAAAGTGATAGGTTTCCAAAAAATTGAGATGGCAATGATGCTTATTTCTATGGATAAGTATAAATAGGCTCGAAAAGAAAATAAATATTATGAAGATGAGTCTAAATGTTTCATTATTGCACACGCTAGCTAGCTAGTTAAGCAAAATAACATGCCTTTATACCTAAATTTATGTAGAAGCTGAATTTAATGCATTGTAAACCATGTGGGACAGAGCATGGTAATGATATTTTGTATACATTTAGTAATTTTTTTAGTTTCCAAAATCTAACAGCTATAACAGTTATGAAAAATGTTAACCTGTTCATTTTTTTAAAGATAAGCAACAAATTTGAACAAATTATCGAAAAACTCAACTAAAGCCACAAGAGACATTAATTCTGCACTTTACGGATAATGACCCATATATTCACACCATAACCCTATAACTACAGGGGCATTTACCAGGATGCACATAATTACCATAATTGTCATCACCAGAATCAGCATCAATATAATCAATTTCCTAATTAAGCATCATCTGTCATCAGCTGACATCTTTCATCAGTCATCTTTGTCATTGTTATTGTTGTTATTGTGATCATCATGATCAAGATGACGATGATCATCACCATCATGAGTCACACAAAAGACTTCATTGTAATAGTATAGTAATTACAGTAATTAAACTTGAACCATTTTAAACTGGGAAACAGTTAGTAATCTGTAGGCTTAAAATCATAACACGTGTCTCATGAACCAGGACCATATTACAATCTTAAACCTGCCCCTACTTTAAAGCAATTGTTTACAACTGAAAGGCACTTTTCATCATCATAGGTACAAATAAATGATCTCCATTGTCCTCAGTCATTTGTCATGTCCACTGCTCCCCTTAGTGTTAGTCCAAGTGTTGCTAAGTCCTCATTTATCAATCAATCAAGCATTTATATAGCTCCCCTTCAAGGAAGCTATTCAGAGGTGCTCCCAGCCCAACCCCAGCAAAAGAGAACAGTCTTTAGAGCAGGGAAGAAAGCGGTGGATTAGTCTCGAGGAAAGGACCACAGCTCAAGAGAAAGTCCATTCCAAATTGTGGGTCCAACGATGGAGGAAGTGCGTCGCTGCAGAGTAGCGGTGCATGAGAAAGGAACAGAGAGATCACCACGGGTGGCAGAGCGAAGAGAGCGGTGACCAGGTGCAAGAGAGGCACGAGAACAGAGCTCACGCAGATAGGAGGGAGCACGGCCAAGTTGACATTACCAGACAATGGAGGCAACCCAGTAGACAATGCGTTGCAAGAGTCGTAACCAGTGCAGGACATCTCGCATGTATTCAGAGACATGGCCAAATTTAGGAATGCACTCAATCAAGCACGCAGCGGAACGCAGTATGCGTTTGAGGCAGTTCAGTCGAGTGAAGGGAAGTCCAATATAGAGGGAGTAGCAGTAGTCAAGCCGACAAGTAATGAACGCCATTTTTATTATCTATCCAGGGTAGTCTTGGTCTGCCTTTGTTTCTTTTTCCTTCGAATCTTCCATGTATGTAAATTGTGAGGAATTTGGTCAACTGGCATTCTCTCTGCATGTCCAAAACACCAGAGTTGAATGACTATGTCTAGCAGAGTTTGGATACTGAATGATTCTCTTACATCGTCGTTTCTTATTCTTAGTCTTGAAATCCCTGTGATCTTCCGCAGCCAACTCATTTCTGCTGTCAGAATTCTTCTCTCATCTTGCTTTCACAATGCACTTTTAAATCTTCAAAAGAGCACCAACTTACTTCCAGTAAACTCATCCACAAGCAAATCATTTGCACTGATGACAACGGACTGTTGAGCATACAGCTACGGACGAAAGCCGGTGTCTGTCAGGATATGACTTCATAATCAGGTCAAAGGGTCATTTAACAACCTGTATCTTAACCAATTATCTATGACAAAAGTCAGACACAATAGATGTTCAACTGTTGATCGGAAACAGACAGGCTTCCGGGTCCCTTCATTAGCCTCCTAATTACAGAAGTACACAACTGGGAGAAAACCTGTGTCAGACAGTGTCATCATCACTAGTTTTATCTCTGTCTCTCTGTCTCTTTGGCTGTCTTTCTCTCTCTCACTTTTTGTTTACTTTGGTAGTTCGCACACAAACATACACACACTCTCACACACACACACACACACACATACACACAAACACACATGCACACATATATTATATACACATATATACACAAAAGGTATTACTGTATAAAATGTCTGTTTGAATGCTCCTGTTCCTGGTACCATTCGATCATCACCCTGATGATCATGATCACGTAATTGTGATCATTATCAACATCAACATCATCACCACTAGGGGTCAGACGGGTAGACAATTTCAACTGAGTACCGAATCCGAGTATTTGGATGTACTAATCTGCCAGATCCGGGTACGAACCAAGTACCATTTTTTCCATATGCGAAGCTTCACATTTTCATATAATGAAAAATTATCGATATAAATTTCTGTACTTGTAATAACTGACTAATACATTTTTAATTATATAAATAAATAATCAATTAAATGGACTCGACTTCCCTTGTGGACTTCTGGTGTTGGTGTTTTTTTGTATTTTTCTTCTTCAAAATGAATATGCTAGATGAAGCTCAAAACTGATATTATGAGCCTACATATTCCGGCATGTGATGCAGACAAGCAACTATTTGTGTGTACAGTATTTGCCGAGGCGAATACTTCCGAATAGTGCCGAAAAACAGGACATTCGGCCGAGGCAAATGTCTGAGGCGATTTCCGGCTGACCCCTAATCACCACCACCATCATCATCATCATTCTTTTACACCTGTTAACTAGCCATGTTTGATGCCTCAAAAGCCCAAATCAGGGAATTAAAGCCCTTAATTAACCAAGAGATAAAAACAGGTCATCAGCAATCTGTAGCTTAGTTGTTCCTCCTGCTTTGGAAATTCTCATCCCTCATTGATCGTTATACACTTAGCACCGTCAGTGTTGTGGCTGGAGAATGAAAACAGTCACATCACGTGTTTACATGGCTTGATTAAGCTCAGGAACTGGCACCAGTTTAATAGGAACCTGCATGGTTGGTTGCCAATTAACGAAGATCCGTCCATGATTGACATTCAGTGCCATTCCATGATCAAAGAACACAGAAGGCATGTCTAATTCTGGACTTGACATGGTGTAAATGAGAATCAGTCAAACAGCAACAAATCAACTATGCGTGGATGACATGTGTCCAAATATTGTCCAAGCACAAAATTCAAAGGAGACTTACCAAATAACTCCCGAATATAAACTTGAACCCATTATTTATAAAGCAAATTCCACAGATGACAAACTCTAACTTCATTGTTCCGTAAACTTGTGCATTACCACAAGTATAACAAGCTTCACTTGAATACTATACTTTGCATGGGGCTTAATTAATAATACCTTGTTGAATCACCAGACAGACCTCAGACCGGGATTGAGGGATGATCAGAAATGATCGAAACTACAAGACTCCGGATGTTTGGGCACTTTGTATGGTGTTATTTCAGGCAGGACCATACTAGAGCACTCAGAGGTAATAAAAATTAATTAATTTCCGGTCCCAAAGGAGCTGGGAACAGACCATTCAGATGACACATGGACCCAGGCAGCTGAGGCAGAGCTTCACCCCCTGAAATTGGGGTTACACACAACCAACAGACCCCCCTCCCCAGACAGGGATGATTGGCAGAGTCATGGAAACTGCAACCCTGTCACAGAGAGCAGGAATTAACTCACACCCTGCTCAGTACAGCACTTAATGATCCTCTCAGAATGCTTTACCCTACCCCTGCCGCATGTGGCACGTGTCAACCCTTCACCACCACTGCATCCTGCTTGAAACAGTATCCCTGGCCAAGTTTCTTGTATTTATGATTCCTTGTCCACACCCGTCATGTGACCTTGTAGTATTATCACACTGGATCACTCCATCAAGACAGCTGAACATGTCTTAATTATGTCACATGCTTTTAGTTAACTATGAAATTACTATTACTGCTATGTTCAGTTAGCTCTACTTTACACTGGACCACTCCGGCAAAGCAGCTGACAATGTCTTAATTGTGTCATATGCTTTTAGTTAACTATGAAATTACTATTATTGCTATGTTCAGTTAGCTCTACTTTACACTGGACCACTCCAGAAAAGCAGCTGACAATGTGTTAATTAACGCCACATGCTTTCAGTTAACTAGTTAACTATGAAATTACTACCGTATTATTCCTATGTTTAATTGGTGTACCCATGAATACAATATTGCCAGTGTACAAGTGAGCAAAACGTGCATCATTGTCAGTACATACATGTTAATAAAATCCAGATTTTCTGTGAGGTTGCTACTGAGCAGAGTATACCTGGAGAAAGTGTACAATGAATGGATTACAATGTACATGTTTGACATGCATTATCTGGAAAGTGTTATGTAACGTTCATGTAGGGTTGCTTGAGAAATTGTTGAAAGGTGGTTGACAGTGTTTGCTGGTTCTGATGAAAACCATTCCTTATGAATTTATAGATCTTGAGTTATTGATACAGTACTGTCAGTTTCTATTGCCACTATGCTACTTCTGTTGTCATCTACATAGCTTAAACTTCTTGGTCGTTTATACTATTATCTAGCTATTCTGCTCTGTACTATCTAGTTATTCACTAGTCTAACTTACTATGAGGGTGAGCAAGGAGTGGAGATATGTTGGCTGATTTAAGTGTAATGTGTACAGTATCCTTAGTCATGTTTTTGGACTAATGTCACTCGTAAATCATAATTCCTGTATATCATTGAAAGTAACCATAATAGTAGTGACGCAAACAACTAGCATAATTAAAATTACAAATGCATATTTATTTCATTTTTTGTCTTAATCATTTACCATTAGACAGTCATTTTGTCATTTTGGTGTCACCCTTCTGAAGGTGTCACCCTGTGCACCCCCCCACCCTGTAATGATGCCACTGTTGAGCCTAGCCCAAGGCAGTTACTGTGTAGGGACCTTGAGCAACCCCTTCACTCACAACTGCTCTGTACCATGGAAGGAGGGCAGTATCAAAATGCAGCTGTATTGTATTGTATAAAATAAGCAAAAGCAGCAGAAAGAGCAATTAAAATTAGAGCAGTTACTCATTTGTTGTGCATGAATCTGATTATGTGATTGTAAGTGCAGTAAGCGGTGCAGTTTCAGTGGAATGGGTTTCACGGTAGATGGATGGAAAGGGTATACGTACAGTTTGTGTGGTGAAGGTGACAACTCAAGCAGTTTACAACTACACTTTTCAAGATTTAGAGATAACACTGATGTAAGAGATAGATTACAGTTTGACTGATCCTTAAATGTAACAGAAGGTATTTTTAAAAAGACGATTAAGCATAGGCATGAGCAACTCTGGTGGGGAAGGAGCCATCAGTGAGACAGAGAGTGCATGACAGCAGATGTGAAAATGGGTTCAAGAGCACAAAACTACTAAATATGTCATAATTGATAAAAATTCTTTACGTCATTCATCAACAAATTGTGGAGGAGTCTCCACTCAATTTAAGTTTCATAGGATGGTGTTACAGTACAACTAAAGAGCTTAGAGTACACAACCAGGGCAATGTCATACAAAAATACTATCCAGGGAAGCTGGCCTACAGCATATATGTCAAACATGTGGATTTTTCAGCAAACACGGTAACAGTGATGGACAGAATACCCCGAATATTTTTGCAAAGGCTCGTTCAATCAACAGCCGAACACAGACCAATCGAAGTTAAATCCAATAGTCAAATAATTGCACAACTGATGTGTAGAGGCTGAAAGACAACCAACTGAATATTCCTTTGCTAATTATCCAACTACAAATTAATACACGAAATGCTGTTACGATTAAGTAGTCTGTTACTAAATAATTAATTTGCATGATAGTTTTGACAGTATAATAAGACCCATAACTTACTGTATAATATATTAATGCATTGCATAAGCAATACGATACGATATGAATTAACCTATAATGCCGTGAAGTAATGTATGCAACAAACTGTGAAATAAATTTCATTATAGATACAATTCTATTTGTAGAAAATAGTTTTATAATAACCTGCATTTATAAGTTCATAATGTGTAAGAATTCGTACACATATACAAGAAGTGCAATCTTGAGTGACAGTAACAAGCAAATAATTCATGCAATAAAATAATTAACACATTTAATTTACTTTGTGTATATATATATACACACACATCTGCATTAAAGCTTTTGGCGTAGTAATCTGGGTAATAAATCATCATTGATGACGTGGGCCGTACACAAAAATTAAACAATATCATAATAATCTGTATGTTTAATCTGAGAAATAAGGATCTTGAGTAATAATTAATGTGTAATCACTGACTGAGTAAATTAAATTAGTAATACATTATGACCTTATAAATTAGTAATAACCTGTGAGTAAATTAATCACTTGTAGTCTATCAAACATTTGAATGAGTGAATTAATGAATGGTGAAGTAACAAACTAACCAACTAACGAATCAATTAAGAGGTGTATTACCGGTACTACCGTACTACCTACCATAATTTATCAGCACTTTAATATTCATCTGTTTAATAACCCAAATAGATTATTGTAAAAACTTAAGTAATGTTTAAACTATAATCTGTATGATCTGTGTAAAATCCATCCTGCATAACAACTTAATCATTAACTTAATCAATTTAATTGCACAATACAAGCCATACGCACAATGAACGTCCTGAGAGCAATATTAATCCATTGAATAATTTTCGTTACTCTGTAAATATATGCATAAACAAGTGAAATGAAGCAATAATAATCAGCATTTATATGAATAATGCAAAAAAGTCTCCTTTGCAATGTTTAAGGTTAAATTATAATTAATTTTGTAACATTACAGTAGTCATGTGATTACTACATTTTACAGAGGCTGTGATCGCGGTAGAAAAAAAATTTTGATGTTACTTTACATGTGGATGTATTTAAATATAATCACTCAAAATGTTTGTAAATAATTGCTATGAAGATAGCAATACAAACATAAGCAAAGCAGACACACACCCATATACACACAGAGAAATGCACATACCATTATAAGAATAATACTCACATGATGTCCTTAGGAAATAGTCATTGATGGCCACATAACTATAAAGTTTTGTCTTATAAGGAATGTACAGTCTTCCTGGTCAAAATCCACTCAACCCAATTTGACAACGTTTGGTCATTAATAGCCTATAGACTGTCAAGTACTTTTAGGACTAATCCCTTCAATCCAAACAAGTCAAAAGACACGAAAACAATGTAGGATTAATAATAAACCAATTCTGTAAAAAGGGAACAAATATGTCCTACGATTTAGTGATCTAACTGTTAGACCTCTCATCAAACACCACTGACTCAACTTTAAGAAAATCTAAGATGACCCTTCATTCAGCCCATAGGCTTGAACAGCACAGGTACCAATAATGGAGTCAGTCAAGCATGGAAATCCACACACAGCACCAGCAGATAGGTAAAGCAGTTGAGTTTGCCTAACACAAATGTGTCTCTATGCATGTCAATGGTATGGTACCACTAAATACCATTCATACCAATGAGAATAAGCCTGAGCATAACAATAATAATACGATTTGCATGACCTCGTATGGCTCACCGGCATTTCTCTAACTCTTGGGTATGCATGTACATATCTGGCTACTTATATAGCTCTCAACTTACTCTTCTTGCACTTTACGATGTTAGTGCAGCCTTTGACACGGTAGATCATGATCTTCTACTGCGTCGCCTTTCTACCTCCTTTGGTATCTCCAACCTACCTCTACAGTGGCTTTCGTCATACCTATCTGACCGCACTTCGTCTACTGTCTTCCACTCCTCGCGTTCTCCTTGGATTCCTGTACCTGTTGGCCTCCCCCAGGGTTCTGTGCTTGGCCCTCTTCTTTATATCCTCTTTACTGCTGACCTTGAATCTGTTCTTGCTGCTAGTGCTCTTTCTAGCCATTCTTACGCTGATGATCTCCAGTCCTATCTGCATTGCTCTGCACGGGATGCTCTGAGTGCTGTTCGCTTGATGTCTCGTGCAACTGACACTCTATCTGCCTGGCTTTCTTCCAATCGCCTGAGACTTAATCCTCTTAAGACACAGTACATATGGCTGGGTACTCGCCAGCAGTTAGCAAAACTTGACCTGACCCTTTTGGCTGCTGAATTTCCTCTAATACCATTTTCTACCTCTGTCCGGAACCTTGGTGTCATTCTTGACCAGGAACTAACATTTACTAAGCACCTCTCTTCTCTGTCTCGCTCCTGTTTCTACCATCTCCGCCAGCTCAGGGTTGTTGCTCGCTCTCTCTCAGCCTCTGCTGCTTCAACTCTTATCCATGCCTTTGTTTGCTCTCGTTTAGATTATTGCTCTTCTCTCTACACCGGTCTTCCTCAAACCCGCCTGTCCTTCCTTGAGAGGATCCTGCGGTCTGCGGCGTGCCTTGTTGGCTCCATACCCCGCTATGGTAGTGTATCCTCCTACATGCATCATACTCTTCATTGGCTTCCCATCCGGCAGCGTATCCTGTATCGGCTTTGCTCTCTCGCCTGGCAATGTGTATTGGGTATGGCTCCTTCCTACCTATGCTCTGTTTTCACTCTCTCTTCTTCTCTTACGGGTCGCTCAGCCCTCCGTTCCTCTTCTCGGGGCGACTTTATAGTCCCGTATGCCCGCACTGCTACTATGCAGCGCCGAGCATTCTCTGTCGCTGGCCCAACTGCGTGGAATGACTTACCACCTCTCCTTCGCCTGTCTCCTCGTACTCACCCGTCTTCTTTTTACGCTCTATTGAAGACTTTTCTGTTTGATCAGGCCTGGCTTGGGAGTGCCTCTGAGTAGAGCCCTTGAAGAGGCGCTATATAAATTCCATGATTGATTGATTGATTGATAGCACCTTTTAACCTCAAAAAGGCACTAAATTGCTCAAACTGAAGGGCTCTCCGAAAGTTGTATACAAATCTCTGATTATACTACATGTGTTAGATTACATTGTAAACATGAACCCAATGCTCAATAACCCTCACACGTGGCAGCTGTCTACTGCACTGAAATATGCTTCTTGTTGCCAGGCTTCGTTGTGCACATCAGAACTAATTTGTTTAAAACTTATTTATTTGTTTATTCAGTTATTTATTTAGTGCAACTGTTAATCATGCAAGGTCATAAATCTTAACCTGAGGCCCTTTGAACAACTTGTCCAGGGTCATCAAGGGAGTCTCTTGAACTAGCAAATGACTGGATTAGTAGAGGTCCAGGGTAATATCCAATTTCAGCTGATTGTAGTGTAGCCAGCACAGAGCTAATCGGGACTACTTAGGACTAATTAGGCAAACTTATGCATGCCTGTAGAAGAGCTGAGCACAGCAAACCAAGAATAAGCCTAATGTTTTCATCACACTTATTTCTGGCATACACAGATACTGGATACGGTAAATCTAAATCATCAAATTGGCTACATTATATGTCATGTCAAACACCGACGTCACTGCGCGACGGTTGGTCACATGCATGGACTAGGGTTCTCCACTGACGCCTGTTGCATGCAGCAGCGAGAAGATAAGATCCAGAAAGATGGGACCAGGAAAGAATGTTGTCTATCCAGTTAATTCGTGGTCTTCCACGGCGTCGATATCCTTCAACGTGACCCAGCATGATGGCATTTTCTAAGGAATCCTGAGGGAGTCTGATGATATGACTGAAATAGGAGAGTTTGCGAGCCTTGATGGAACCCAAGAGTTCGGGGGAAGTTCTAGCAAGCCGATAAACTTGTTCTGTAGTAAGCTTGAGTGTCCAGGAGATGTGCAAAAGCTTTCGAATGCATTTATTCTAAAAAATTTGAACTTGCTCTTCCTCAGCTTTTTTTAGCGTCCATGATTCGCAACCATAGGTTGCGACTGACCACACCAGGGATTTCATCAAGCGGAGCTTCGTTTGGGTGCTGATGGATTTGTTTTTCCAGACCTTCGTGAGCTTCATCATGACTGCCATACCCATGGCCAGCCTGGACTTAATATCGCCTGAACACTTTGCGTCGCTTGAGATTTTGCTACCCAGATATGTAAAGTTATCAACTTGTTTGAGCCCAACGCCTGCAACGAAAACCTCAAGGACCTCATCGATGTTGGTCATAACTTTCGTCTTTGAAGCATTTATCTTTAAACCTACATTATATACTAATCTTTATTCACCAATCACGTTAGCAAATAAAAAAAAAGAAAACTGAGACAGAATCTAGGTTCTGGTCCGCTATTCCAGGGTCCGCTATTCCGGGTCCGCTATTCTGGGATTCCGCCGGAATATACATACATACAACATACATACATACAGCATACCTACATGCATGCATGCATACATACATACATGCATTCATACATACATACATAAATGCATACATACAAACATATATGCATACATACATATATACATTAATACACATATAAATGCACACATACATACATACATACATACATACATGCATGCATGCATGCATGCATGCATGCATACATACATACATACATACATACATACATACATACATACATACATACATACATACATACATACATGCATGCATGCATACATACATACATACATACATATATATACATACACACATACATACATACACAACAGATACATATTTATAGCAGTCCCTTAAGCTAGACCTGAGGCAGCCACGGGTATGAAGTGTTAGCAGACTCCCGGAATAGCGGACCCCGGAATAGCCGCCCCCAGAATAGCGGGCCGGTACCCAGAATCTACAGGGGGAGAGTCCCACCTGTGAAACAACAACAAAGATTTACAGATGTCATATGCATAACAAGAATATTATAAACAGAATTCACCACAGACTTATCGACTGTAGAGCATTTTTCAGAAATTTCGATCTTTTTAATTTCTCAACTCTCCCTCACCCTGCGGGCTTCCGTAGGGCCTATATTGGAAAATACTATAAACACATCTAAGAATGAATTAATGTATTATGAATGAATGACTTCTCGGCACTGTCCACAACACGCAAGGGCTAAATAAATATTTACCAGTACAATACAGATTCATTGAATCCATCAATGTTTGTCGCTCAGTAACCTCACCTGTATGTCAACCAAAGCGTGAACTCCAAACTCAACAATAAAACGGCTGAATTAAGAGAGATCGTTTCAGTTCCTCTTCATGAATAGTCATCGACAACTTTTCCCACTTAATTCAAGATAGCTCTTTGAATGGTAGGCTAACTAAGACTAACGTAAGAGGAAGAAGAAACACGAAACTCCTTAAATTTACGTGAAGCCAAAACACGTACGTCCGTCCCTGCAGCTATTTTCTATGGCGACCGTTTAGCGAGATCAGCCGAATGCCACATACGCTACAAGCAACGATCTGTCATAGGCCGAGATCCTCCATCGGCGCCAACAGGCGTGTACGCACAGAAGCAGTGGGCGTTGCGCGACACGACGATCTATCTATCGGCAGCGACCTTGCTCTGCGATTAACACGATTGCGAGTTCGAGCCTGCTGGCGAGCTCGATCCGTACGTGTGACGACCCTGACGCTCACGTGCCTCTATCGTCAGGCAGTTGAATTTGGTACAGGCGTAAACTAGGAAGTAGCCTAAGGGGTTGGTCGTCCGTTGCTTGTAGGCCTACAAGGACCGATCGAAGAGCCACAATGAGCACCTACCAACTAGCATGCCCATGAACACTTGTGGGCCCGACAAGGGTCCAATGTGGGAATATAGGTCCAATATTGGCCCATGTGGTCATGTTGTGTACTAGTGTGAAGCCTGTGTTCCCTGTAGGACAAGGGATGATGGGATCATGGGAGGAGCGCGGCTGTAGTGGTAAAATTAGACATGAGTAGGCCTACACGCTACCGCAGTTAGTCAAAAAATAGTTTCACGTTCACTCGCGAATAAAATATTAACCCAGTTCTAAAGTGTTCCCCACCTGTCAAACAAAATATCCGCCTCTGGGCATGGGTGCGCTCCTGCTATAAACGGTAGCTAGGCTATATGGGCCCTATAAACCGTTTAGAGCTACCGGTTTGTAAATTTTGAAGTTAAGCCTATTTTGCAACTCGCTAGGCCTAGGTCAAGCAAAGAAAAATAATTAAAATTTTATTTCAAATTGAAATTTGTTAAAGTTATAGTCTACACTCTACGCTCTACAGTATCAAAATATGTCAAAATACGTTCTGTAGGTGAGTGCAGTGCACGCTCTTCACAGGTCATGAGTAGGCCTACCAAAAATATTTTCTTACGGTTAGTAGGCCTAGGCCTATATAGGCCTCTAGAGATGAGTACACGCTGTATGAACTTACCTGCGTATACCCTCGTCTATACAGCCCTGGAGGAGCGTTGGGCCTATAAGTTCGGCTACCGGTACATTTATTTTACTGCTGATGTCTGGCGATTCACATATGTCTGATGATAAAAGCCAGGTAGCGCATATAATTATACGGGTAATAGTAATCGGTCTTCGGATGTCTTCAGCACCTGAAATTAATTATTGGGAAGCAGCTCATTCGCAAACGCTTTCCTCAAGAACAAACTCGATCAGGTTCAGTGGCTTTAACGGTCAGCCACTAGTACAATAAACTGCTACTGAATTCTGTTCCGTGTTAACCATGGCTGGAAGTTCATTAGTGGGGTGGGTCTCAATTAACCTAAGCGTCTGAGCCTAAGCTAGATCCCTACATGAATATCGATTGTTTGTACATTCATACATACACGGATAGGCCTACATACACGTACATGCAAAAAACATACATACATACACATGTACATACACACAGGCGTAGGTCCTACATATATACACACATACCTAAGTACGTATACATACATCACACATACATGCATATATATATATACACACATACATACATACGTACAATGTTTAACATACATACATATTACATATTACATATGTATGTATGTATGTATGTATGTATGTATGTATGTATGTATGTATGTATGTATGTATGTATGTAAAAGAGATGGCTGATTGGTAACACGCTGGAACGAAGATCAGAAGGACGCGGGTTCGATACCGCTAGCCCCACAAGGTTGGCTCAGCCTTGCATTCGCTAGAGGGCGACTGTAAAATTGAGCGGTAGGACAGATGTGCGCCGTTCATGATTGTAGTATTATACAGTTAAATTCGACTCCTGTAAAACTGTATCTGTCACTACTAAATATCATGTAAGCCTTGTAAGGCGCTGCTGAGCACTGGTTGAGTGGCGCCATAGCAAGTACGGTGCGACGATGATGATAATACATACATAATTATATGCATACATATAGACAAACAAACATACAAATGTACACACATACATACAGAAATACATGCATACCAGGGTATGTTTTAAGGAAAATTTATCACTGCACATGGCGAGCGCCGGAGCGCGAGTCTACATTGGGTGTCTGCCACTGTTTGGGGTCAGAGGTCAGTTGATGACATTTTAAGAGAAATTCTGCATGTATTGTGTGGTGTTTTCACAACAACTTTTAACAGTGGGGGGGATACGCCATTTTGAAGAAACCTCAATAAGGCCATAAAATTTGTTCGCGCGTGAGCGCGAAAATTTTTTAAAACTTTTTTTCACCAGATCAGTTCACGGCGATAACATTTTTTACCTGTTTTCTGACCAGATCAGTTCAAAACTCTTTTTTGACCAGATCAGTTCAAAAATGTCCCCCTCACCTGTCAAACAAGATCGCCGCCACTGTCCGCAGAATAGTGTGCCTAAAGGCCTCCACCGCGGCGGTGCACACGGGCCTCCACCTAAGTTAAGACGGTCCTGACTTGTGTTTTGTCCCCTGAACTATCAAGTCGCAAAGATAAAGCTCTGGATTTCAACAGTCGGGCAAGAACATCCTGCCGATGTGCAGTGTTTAATCTAGTCCCCCTCTTCTGGGAGGGGAAACAAGGTTTCTGGGGGGAGCAAAGAATTGACACAAGATTTTTTTCATCCATCTTGAAAAAGTGTCAGACTTTTCCTAATTTCATCTTCCAAAAAAGTTTATGACCTTTTTTCTAGTCCTTCGTCCGATTTTTTTACTTTTTCTACAGCAATTATTCTCTCAAAAAAGTTGATGACCTTTTGTTAGGAATTCATCTCTCTGGGGGGACCATGTATCCACGTGTATCGTGGGGAATTTTCCTCCCCTGAAGGTCTCTACATTGTAATATTGCTGGCCTCTGGGGGAAAACATCAATCCGGGGGGGGGGACATTCCCCCCCCCCCAAAGACGTCTAGATTAAACACTGGCCGATGTGCGTCCACAATACATGTAAGAAATTTACTGTGCCACTTCGGAGTAACGTACGTATTGCAGGTCAAATACAGGCTGACTGGGTTTATTACAATCTGCACTGTTGTAGGCCCTAGCAAAAGTTAGCTGCCTTCTGTGTTGCGACTATTCTTGATAGCCAGCTGTTTGGAGATAATGTGAGCTTTTTTCCATCATTGTCACCTTTAGTTTTGTTCAATAATAAAAAATCATAAATAATCATTATGAAATACAGTTCACTGCACAAATAGCCTTTCATCACTGCACTTTTCAATTTATCGCTGCACATTTTGTGCTTCATTGCACGTTAAAACAAACCCTGATGCATACATATTATATACATGTATGCACACATATGCAGTCTTGTTGTCCTCGAGACCAAGAAGGTCTTGGTCTCGAGTGCACTCGAGTTCGTTTTTAAAAGTCTTGGTCTTGGTCTTGGTCTTGAGGTTCAACCCAGCAAACACACCCGCACGGGTCTCTTGTGGGTTTCATCCGGTTTGACGGTACGGGATTCTCGCGGTTTTTGACCAAGGTTTGCGTAAGGGACCCTTACGGTCCAGCCCGCGTCGGTGGCGCCTCCTACCGGTATTCGTATTTCTACCGCCGGTCCGCCATTTTGTGTGCCTGCCGTTTCGAATGTACACATATTTGACAGATCGCGATGTGTTTCTGTGAAAAGTAAGATTACGTTATATTTATTATAGGCCTACTAATGAACCTATATCTGCGTATATTAACAGTCTATGTAAATGCTGTAGGCCTATTTAATTGTGGTCGGGATAGACGAAACGGAGATTGCAGTGGGTTAGGGTCAGGGCTGTAGTGGTAAAATTAGAGGTGAGTACACGCTACGGGTTAGTTTTCCGAAACAAATTAGAGGTGAGTCTACGCTACAGTATTTTGTGAGTATACGCTACAGTATTTTAATATAAATAAATATAGGCCTAACTATTTGGGAAGTGAGTAGGCCTATACGTCTCTAGAGGTGAGTACACACTGTATAGTGTATACCCGCGTATACCCTCGACTACAGCCCTGGTTAGGGTTATGGACTGTACGGTAAACTTGCGCTATGAGGGTCCTAATGTTATGGTCTGACCCAAATTCAAGGGGCTATGTATTACTGTGTGACAAGAGGTCGCACCTTAACACTAGTTAGCGCCCAGACACCAATAAGGCTATTTAAATGAAAGTACATCGACAAATATTCAGCAGCAATGACGCTAGTTTTCAAGTTTATCCGTGTTAGATGTTGACATCTCTCAGTTAAGTCGCATTAAAGTTTCATTTAAACATTTTGAACATTTATCCAATAAATGTAGCTTAAAGTTTCATAGATTATACTTGAACGTTTAGCTTAAACTTCCTAAAAATTTAGCTTAAAGTTTCATTTGAACATAGTATCCTTTAAATTTAGCTTATACATTGTTGAACGTTTACAATAAACTTGAAAACTAGCGTAATTGCTGCTGAATTAAACATTGCAGCTGCCGTGACCATCAAAACTGGATAGTTGTCGAGATCAATAAGTACTGCACTCTGTGAAGATGAGAATGACGATATTGCAGGGCTTCATGCTACAAGAGTCGACAACGTTGAAGACTAGTCTGAGAAATTTTAAAGTATACAACCATTTACTTGTCTTTGTGATGTAGTTATAATATCTCTGCAATCCTTAACGAACTGATCGAAAACAAGGTGCAATTAGAATATTTTAAACGGGAGTACGTGTTGAACAAACATATTAAAAAGGCCATGATTCTGTAGAATGAAATGGTTTCTTAGTTACTTTTATATGAATGATTCACTCTTAAGCTTTGCATTCACTAGTTCTTAGTAGCTTGGTAACAGCCTGTGTGATTGACGGGTGTAATGATTACGTTTTGTTTTATTATGTTACATTAGTCAACATTGTGCAGGCAGTGTCTCTAAATATTGTCATTTAATAACAGAAAGAGTTATTGGAATAATACCATTTTACAGTACAAATCAGAGCACATCAAATTCTTAATTCTTGTTCTTTGTAACTTGTTATTTTTAATCTAAATGTTGCATGTTTGAAATTTCAGGTTCGGTAAAACATAATATTGCTACCAAGGACAGCACGAGGAAAATGGTTGAAGACGAGTTGGCCATTTGGTTTGGTAATGCTAGGGATCATGGCACTGGAGGACGCCAACTATTGAAATCGGCGCCATTCAAAGAGACCGAGTCAGAGTCGATCAGTGTTGATCAGGAGTTCACCAATACTGCTGATGACATTATTGTTAAATGAAATTACAGAGCAGATCGACTGCATGATTACTTTACTTTATTAAATTGACTTTATTAAATTGATGTGTCATTTAACGCTTTTGTTGATTATTTATTGCTTTAACTATATAGCACAGTTTACAGTACAGTTTGCATACTATACTGTAAACTGTGCCACTGGCAGAGTTCTTGTTTGACAGGTGGGGGGCGACGTTTTTGAACTGATCAGGTCAAAAAAAGAGTTTTGAACTGATCTGCTCAAAAGAGGTATAAAAAAACTGGGGTGACTTTTTTGCTGTTTCCTAAAAATTTGGGGGTGGGGGGCAGATGTATGGTGTGTCCCCCTACTGTTCAAGGGGTCTTGTCCCTTTTGAACTGATCTGGTCAAAAAGAGTTTTGAACTGATCTGCTCAAAAAGAGATTAAGAAACTGGGTTGACTTTTTTGGTGTTTCTTCAAAATTGAGGGGGGGGGCAGATGTATGGTGTGTCCTCCCACTGTTAAAAGGGGTCTTGTCCCCCTCGACCCCGGGATCGCTGCCCATTAACTGTGCTAAACTGGGTATCACTTTTTAGTCATCTGGGAATGAACTGGGAATGAACTGGGATGCCCGGCGGGATATCCCGTATGGGTCCCGTACGGAAACCGCGGACAAAAACCGGCGGGATCCCGCCGGGTATCCCGTACGGGTCCCGTATGGCAACCCGTATGGGACCCGTCTGGGTCCCGTGTGGGTGTGTTAGCTGGGAAGGTCTTGGTCTTGGTCTTGAAGTTCAAGGTCTTGGTCTTGGTCTCGCAAGACCAAGACCAAGACCGGCTGTTAATATGAACAGTCATTTAACAGAACTCAAGAATTCTGTATCAAGCCTGCTTGCATCATACGACCAATATCTATGGATGGATACATGTCATGTTGGTCAGCAAAACCCATTGGCAGCAGCAACAGTTAGTCTGTATCAGACGGTATGATAAACCATGGGAAGATTTCAAAAGTGAGTCGACTCACTATCTGTACATTTACATCCAGTGCTTGAAAAGGTACTCTGTGTGTGTCAGCGACTTCAGCACCTGTAGAACGTATTTTTTCACATGGCGGAATTTTTATGAGGCCCACCAGGCACGTCTTGGTCAGAAAATTCTGAGCGAATTGGTTTTTATAAAATACAAAAGGCATTTGGTATAAGAGTTTGCATGAAGGACTTTTGAATACAAATTCGAATTTCTCTACAGTTTGCATTTAAAGTTAATTTACTTGAATAAAATAAAAGACTCATGTTTTCATTAAAATAGCGAAGATTCCGACTTGACAATTTTTAGAAGTCTTGACCTGATTTCGATTTTTTGGGTCTTGGTCTTGGTCTTGGTCCTGGTCTTGAGGTTCAAGGTCTTGGTCTTGGTCTTGGTCTCGAGGTTCAAAGTCTTGGTCTTGGTCTCGAGGTTCAAGGTCTTGGTCTTGGTCTTGGTCTTGAGGTTTAAGGTCTTGACAACAAGACTGCACATATGTACATACATACATACATACATACATACATACACTTATGAAATTATGCATTCATAGTTTAATACACAAGTCTACATACATTCATGCGAACATACATACATAAATACATGCATACATACATAGTGTTTAATCTAGACACCTTTTGGGGCGGGGAATTCCCCCTCCCAGGATTTATGTTTCCCCCAGAGGCCAGCATATTTTAATGCACACACCTTTAGGGGGATTCCCCCCTCCCGTATACATGTTTCGCCCCCCCCTCGAGGCGAGTAATATAAGAATAAAATAATAGAATAAGATATATGAAAGTTTTTGAGAGATTAATTCCTAAAAAAGTTGTCACATTTTTGAGGGATGATTTCATGCAGGTTCCTAAAAAAAGTCATCAACTTTTTATAAGAAGAAATTCCCGAAAAAGTCGTAAAAGTCGTTGTGTCTTCGAACACGGATGAAATTTCCCAAAAAGGTCAAAAAGGTCGCCCTTGTTGGTCCCCCACAAACCTTGTTCCCCCTCCCCATAAGAGGGGGAATAGATTAAACACTGCATACAATATGTAGGCCTACATACATACACACAAATGCATTCATAGTTTCATACATAGGTCTAAATACATACATACATATGGCTGCATACCTGTAGACATATACAGGCATCATAGGCGAAATTTGTGGGGGCTAAGAGGGGGTACCCGTACCCCAACTTTTTAACAATGCCAATCAATATTTTATTATTGTACCTTCCCAGAGATTGCAGTCTCCGCCTTGCTTCGTGTATGTACGAAATTGGTGCCCCCAACTTGTTAGACCAAAGTTACGCCACTGACAGGCATGTTTATGTAAGTTAATACCAGGACCTGTGAGGCTGTGAACGGCTGAACAAAATTAATTTCTGAACGACATCAACGCTATGGCAATCGTTATTACTCTTCATTGTTAACAAATAGAAGTTCGCAGAGTTTTAATTAGTGTGCTGTAGGATTATAAGCATGTGACTGCTGATAATAAATTACAACTGGAAAGCTCAGTGAACTGCCCTCTAATGTGTTGCCTAGATGGCCTAGGGCCTATACGTGCCATGCAAAGCATGTAGGGAGGGCTGCAGATGCCGAATTTCAAGGCCGCATCCGAAAATCGCGTTGGCAGAAAGTCAGCAGAACAATTTTCGGCGGAAAGCATCACAAGAAAGTTTTTTCTTCCGTTAAAACGTGCATCTGTAAAACCGGATCTAGTTCTTCACAGAGGCGCGTTTATTCTCGGAGGGCCTCCAAACGAATGAAAATGTTATTTTCAATTATAAAAAATAACATTAAACCAAATAACTTCACATTCCTTGAAATAGCTTCTATAAGTAATCACACTAACAGTCTTACAGTGCCAACAACACTCACTAAAGCGGCATCAGGTTCAACCTCGTTGTTTGTGCAAATGATAGGCTAAACATCACCAGTCTCAGACTATCAGTGTACGCGTTCAGAAGGGCCCCAAACAATTTTTGCGCCTAGGGCCCCACTTTCTGTAACGCGCCTCTGGTTCTTCATAATTGTAATCGTAAACTCGACAAATTTTGAAGTTCTACTGTGAACCTGATTTTTACGCTGACTTGTAAAAGTGTTTAGTCAGCATTTTAAAATATGCTTAATCGTGTCTAGATAACACGCGTGCATTACGTGATTGTCAGTAGGCCCTACACGGAGACCTTCAACATTATAGTCCCTTTGAAAACTGGCGGCAGTGGTGAAAGGTTTCAATGGAAGTCGTCCATTGTAGGCCTATTAATAAGTTTCTATTAAGAGCCACAATTTAATGACCCAGCATCTATCGATGGCGCTGCGCAATTGTGAATGAGGAAATTGCTCAAGGTCCCTACACAATAGCCGTCTCAGACGAGGCTCGAACCCGTAGGCCTACTCACCGCGTTACAAATTAAGGCGAGCAATTTACCAATCGGTTACCGTGTTCCATGGTATATAAGAACGTCCACAAAAATAATCGCATTTGAACCTCTACTTCGAGCCAGAGGCTGACTTAACGAACTGCCAGGTTGTTTGCCGCCCTAATATTTTTTTCCAAAGAACAACACAACTTTAAGCATTATAATTATATTTTCATTAATATTATAGTCTAGTAGTTTAATTATATTTATTTATTGTAGTCTCGCTGGCAGTTTAAAGTTCAATTTGTAGGCCTAATTTTTAAGTTTTTTGGAATAGCCTACGCTGCTTTTGGGCCATGCATGGTCTCATTTGGACCTTTAGTAAATCCGCCACTGCGTATACCTCTCCCATAGGTCAAAAAAATCTGCAGATGTTTGACTTCAGCGGCATTACCTCTGTCCCATTTTCGGGGGTCTATAGATAGATCTACACACCAACCGAGCAGCCTGCTAAGGTCAACTATTATAGTCTGTCATGCTGATATTTGAGGGATAAGCGCGAAAGTAGGCTATGGAGTTAATTGATACTGCCGCGCCTTGCAACAGGGCTAATTAGATCCAATTCCAGAGGTCAAATGCCACACAGCTGACCGACTGAGGTTGGTGTTCAAAGCACAGGCTCTTGTGAAGTGGCTATATGTATCAAATATGGGTGCGGACGTTCGCATAACTCATAAGGCCTTCCCATTCCTGACAGTATTCCAACGTGGAGCCCATATTGGACCTGCATAGAGCCCATGTGGGACCTGCATGGAACCCATATGGGTCCATCTAGGCCTATTGCCCATGGAAATGCTGGCAGCAGTGGTAGGGCTTGTCCGAATTTGGGTGACCCATACCCTCTTTACTGAGGTCCTTTATGGACGAGCCCTCTCCCTATAAATCGATTGAAAACGAGCAGCTATAGGGTGACAAATCGAGTTAGCGATTTAGGCAGGATTTTCTTAAGCTGGGATAAAGAATTCAGTTTTGGCAGGCTTGAAGCAAAGGAGATTAGAGGACATCCATTTTGCACTTAGCTAATTTTATGAATACGATCTTTCCATTTAATATGGGTTGTGTGAATGCAAGAGGCAATTCTTTCCACAGACCAGAGTCAATCATCTCACACTTGGCCGTTGAGTTTTGCAACAACTATAATCCCATTTTCAGGAGCAGTCTTCTTGTTACCGCTGCTGGTTTACTCGTTGTGACTTTGGACATAATACAGTATACACTGCAAATCTATTATTTCTGCTTAGTAGAGAATGTCATTTCGTTCTCAACCTAAACACTCGCCTTATTCAAATTGCTTATCCACCATGATGGGCTGCCTCTCTGTCTCATTAGTCTGATTTCTGGATATTGACCTGATTATGGCTTGGTTTTGATGTGCCATCAGTTGACACTTTTTTGAAGTGACAGAAGTTACAAATTAATAAGAATGCAGACCTTGTTTCTTTCACCTGAGGACATTCCATCAAATTGCTAGCACATTCATCGACCTATGACATGCCAAAACAGTGGCTGGGCACTTGAAGGTTCGAGATTAGACTGGGTGCTGTATTTCTACATGTAATAAATTGCTCAGATGCAAGTATCCGCATATATGGGTTACTGGTGCGTCGGTCTGGAGCATAAAATACTAATCTAGCACACATCTAACTATAGTGACAGTACCAAATTTCAACACACAAGCCACACTGCAATAATTGCACTGGCTTCCTGTTGAGGATATAAGCCAGTTAAAACGTGTTTCGTAGTTTACACTTTACAAAGCTAACCAACTTCTCCAAATTAGTTCAACAGCTTATCGTTTCTCCGCATGCATACCCCTCAGATTCAGAAACATTGCACTTGCCCAAGGCTCTGGTAGGCCTATTCGATACCTGCAGGTTTTATCCAGGAACCTTCTTCTTGTTGCCACTGCTCTTCGTTCGCGTTCTATGATGCTGTTTTGTTCTGAGCTACAAGTCGCAGATATCTTTCTCTGATTCCTTCTCTGAAACAGTCTTTCAGTCTCAGGAGTCTCTCAGATCTTGACCAGTTCTCTTCAGTAGACTGAGGTTTACAGTCGGGTCAATATACGAAAAAACACCTAACCCGAACAAAATTGATACAAAGGGTTTAGCAATTGATTTTGTTACCATTTGGAATGCTACATTAACATAGTAAAAGTCTACTCTATTCTGACCATTCGAAAAAGGTCAATTTCAATATGGCGTCCAAGCTTGCTTCTGGGAGCTAAAATCTATATATCTTTAGCACTATTCAACCTAAATAGGTGGTTTTGGTGTCTAACCGTAGGGTTTATTGCTTAGCGTTCTGTTAAAATAACTTTAATCGAAATTGCACTTAGGCCTATTCTATGGTACATTACAATATTTATAATCGATTCATCATACAGCTGGCCAACTTAACAAAGTTACGCTAGCCTGGCCCTTAACTAAGAAAAGTGGAATAAGAACCAGCTTAGTAATGAGATAGTAAAGTACACCATAATGAAGATAGAAAAAGAATAATGACGTGTAGGCCTATCTGCCAATCTTCGCCATGCAGTTCTACCAACTGGTAGAACTGCATGCCCAGAGACCACCACGAGGAGGTGTTGGCAAAGCTCTCCGTAGTCCGTTCATTTCAGCGCTCAGGCAGTCGAATTTCATCGCCAGTTTGGCATTATACCCACAGAAAGTCCAATTTTAGAAATATTTTAAATCTGAGCAATTTGCTTTTACTTGGATTGGAATGCAAAACAAACATTAGAGAGACAGAGAGAGACAGAGAGAGAAAAAAGAAGAAGAAGACAGCGACAGAGATAGAGACTGATAGATAGATAGATATATGGCGATAGATCGATAGACTGCCAGATAGAGAGATCGATAGCGCGAGAATGACGAAATACGCAGTTAGGTTGAGAAAAAGTTAAATGAGCATAAGACTAGAAAATAAGACAGTCTGAAAATGCAAGAATATGGAAGAAACAGAGAAAGCATGTGAGCATGAGAGATACGGATAGAGTGAGATAGAGTTTGGAAGCATATGAAGCAGAGGTTTAGATTCTGCTTATTCGCGTAATAACTTTTAAGCAATGAAGATTAGGCCAGCTTAAAAAAATACAACGTCAAAATGGAAAGTAAAACTGCCTGAGACGCTTGCCAGGAAGGGACTACCCAAATGTAGTTTACCCAAAGTACTTCTTGTAAGAAGTACATTTGGCTAAACTTTGGCACGTAGTTTACCCAAATGTACTTCTTGCAAGAAGTACATTTGGCTAAACTAAGGCCATACTGAGAAAATGTGATGCATTTGGCCCATCACATTTCCCACACAAGATATCAACAAGCAACAGTTATCAGCTATATAACATTCACTGTTTAATTCAAGAATACGAATGCAGTTTAGATTAAGTTTCATTACTTGCTGGAAAATAACTGCCTGCAACTCAATAACTGTTCGCCTGGGTTCAACACCCATCTATCTTTATACTCTTTAGTCTCCCCATTTCAATCTGAATCTAGCAGATTCATTCAACAGAATCTGCAGCTCTTGCTGTTCCTATTGACATCATTCATTCTGGATATTTATATAGCGCCTCTTCAAGAGACCTACGCATGTGCCCCATGGAAAACGAGTGGGTAAGAGCATGTGTCCTTCTAGATTGGGCAGATTATTTTAATATGGTAGGCCATTCTCTATCACGCTACACTGAAATGGTAATAATTCGTCTACTGAATCACTGACACATGGAGACAATTAACACTAGCACTTATAAGAACGATCCAAAACAAAACTCTGGCACAGACAGGAAAAGAGATTGGGAAACACACAGACGTGCAAAGACAACGAGGGAAACAGATAAGAGGACATATCTACAGTCAGACAGAGACAGGGAGAGAAACAGAGAAGCAGACAGACCTAAAAAGACACGGAGAGAATGCCATAGGCAGACGGTCCGAGAAAGAAATAGTTAGACTGACTATAATACCAGTCAGGAGAAAGAGAGGCACACACCTACAATCAGATAATGGCAGTGAGAGAAAGTCATGGGCAGACAGACAGTCAGAGAGAGACAGTGAGAGAGACATAGTCAGAGGACTTATAATCTACAGAGAGTTAAAGTAAGACACAGGCAGACATACCTACATTCAACAGTGACAGGGAGAGAAACAGAGAAGCAGACAGACCGAAAGTCAGACAGAGATAGTCAGAGAAAGACATAGGCAGACAGACAGAAAGACAAAGACTGTCTGCTTATCTGTTTCTCTGCTTGTCTTTGTCTTACTACCATAGGACTGTCTGCGACTCTGTTTCTCTGCTTGCCTTTGTCTTGCTCTAGGTATGTCTGCTACTCTGTATCTCTGCTTGCCTTTGTCTTACTCTAGGTATGTCTGCTACTCTGTATCTCTGCTTGCCTTTGTTTTACTCTAGGTATGTCTACTACTCTGTATCTCTGCTTGCCTTTGTCTTACTCTAGGTATGTCTGCAACTCTGTATCTCTGCTTGCCTTTGTCTTACTATAGGTCGGTCTGCTACTCTGTATCTCTGCTTGCCTTTGTCTAACTATAGGTCTGTCTACTACTCTGTATCTCTGCTTGCCTTTGTCTTACTCTAGGTATGTCTGCTACTCTGTATCTCTGCTTGCCTTTGTCTTACTCTAGGTATGTCTGCTACTCTGTATCTCTGCTTGCCTTTGTCTTACTCTAGGTATGTCTGCTACTCTGTATCTCTTCTTGCCTTTGTCTTACTCTAGGTATGTCTGCTACTCTGTATCTCTGCTTGCCTTTGTCTTACTATAGGTAGGTCTGCTACTCTGTAAATCTGCTTGCCTTTGTCTTACTATAGGTAGGTCTGCTACTCTGTATCTCTGCTTGCCTTTGTCTTACTATAGGTCTGTCTGCTACTCTGTACCTCTGCTTGCCTTTGTCTTACACTAGGTAAGACAAACCCAAGGAGAGAAACAGATCAGCAGACAGACCTATAGTAAGACAAAGACAAGGAGAGAAACAGATCAGCAGACAGACCTATAGTAAGACAAACCCAAGGAGAGAAACAGATCAGCAGACAGACCTAGGCTATAGTAAGATAAACCCAAGGAGAGAAACAGATCAGCAGACAGACCTATGGTAAGACAAACCCAAGGAGAGAAACAGATAAGCAGACAGACCTATAGTAAGACAAACCCAAGGAGAGAAACAGATCAGCAGACAGATCTACAGCAAGACAAAGACCAGGAGAGAAACAGATCAGCAGACAGACCTATAGTAAGACAAACCCAAGGAGAGAAACAGATAAGCAGACATACCTATAGTAAGACAAACCCAAGGAGAGAAACAGATCAGCAGACAGATCTATAGTAAGACAAACCCAAGGAGAGAAACAGATCAGCAGACAGACCTATAGTAAGACAAACCCAAGGAGAGAAACAGATAAGCAGACAGACCTATAGTAAGACAAACCCAAGGAGATAAACAGATAAGCAGACAGACCTATAGTAAGACAAACCCAAGGAGAGAAACAGATCAGCAGACATACCTATAGTAAGACAAACCCAAGGAGATAAACAGATAAGAAGACAGACCTATAGTAAGACAAACCCAAGGAGAGAAACAGATAAGCAGACAGACCAATGGTAAGACAAATCCAAGGAGAGAAACAGATAAGCAGACAGACCTATAGTAAGACAAACCCAAGGAGAGAAACAGATCAGCAGACAGACCTATAGTAAGACAAACCCAAGGAGAGAAACAGATCAGCAGGCAGACCTATAGTAAGACAAACCCAAGGAGAGAAACAGATAAGAAGACAGACCTATAGTAAGACAAACCAAAGGAGAGAAACAGATAAGCAGACAGACCTATGGTAAGACAAATCCAAGGAGAGAAACAGATAAGCAGACAGACTTATAGTTAGACAAAGACAAGGAGAGGAACAGATAAGCAGACGGACCTATAGTAAAACAAGACAAACAGACAGACCTATCTAAGACAAAGAGAATGAGACAAACAGACGTCGGAAAGGCAATGATGAAATGTTGAGCGGAGAACATTAAATGTAATGTAATGTAAATGTAAATCTCCGAAATTTCTCAGCGCCACACAAAAGCCACGTCAGGGGCTTATTCACCGGCGCTATATAGGCCTACTACCCGATCTTCAAGCCATCTCGTCCTATTCCTCTACAGGAACAGAAAGTGGGGGTTACATTAAAAAGTCGCAATGCAAATTTTCAAAGTAACTTTCTAGATATACTCTTACGGTTTGCTTCAATTAAGGCGACGCACAGCTGTCGCCATACATTGGCCCTGGATGTCGTTCATTGTTCCCGCCACGAGAACCGCCATCTGTCGACTCATGACGATTCTCTCGAAGGATCCTTGCGACCCCTGACGACGGTAGTCAACTTAAATATTCCTCCGACACCGAAAAACAAGAGACATGTTAGCGTAACTGTGGTACCTTAGAAGTCTCCAAGTCTAACTAGACTGATAGACTTTAAGTTCGTGTATACTATTTGGGTATTATCAATCCATTTAGAAAGTCGTTAGGCACATTTCCAGGTCTGATGCGGGTCGAGAGCGCTGCTGATTTTAGTTGCGTTATATAAATGTTCAGTTACAATCACAATTACAATTATAATTTCCATATCAACTTTCTAGGTATTCTTACGCTTGTGTTTGAATTATACGGATGCACAGCTGTCGTAGGAGGTGTCGTCGTTGTCCCGGCCACGAGAAGCCACATCTGTCGCGACGTGTCGTTTGATGTCGATTCTCTCTCGAAAAAGGGAAACGTTCCACCGACAATCAAAAGCAACACACAGGTTAACACAGCAGTGGTATAATAGTCTGTATGCTTCGAGTTCTGAGCGGCGACAGACAAATCTAATGGTCGCGACAATACAATGACGCAATCATTACGTCATTTTGGCCTTTGGCAAAGTTCCAACGTTTGTCGTTATTAGGTTTGCATGCTTGGGTTGCAGCCTACATTAGCTGTCTCCCTGTACGTTTGTAGGTAAGTAAGTAAGTAATCTTTTATTAGCACGAGACAAACACTCACACTTTACGTGGTCTAGAAAGTCTGTCTGTCTGTTTGATGCACATACGTAAGCACATAGGCCTACATACAGCCATATATAATGCAGACAGGCAGACAAGCAGATAGACATACACATTTCACCATTTAGCAGTGGCGGCGATCTTGTTTGAGAGGTGGGAGGGGGGACATTTGGGAACTGATCTGGTCAAAAAAGAGTTTTGAACTGATCTGGTCAAAAAAGAGGCCGAAAAAATTTTTCGCGCTCACGCACCAAAAATTTTATAACCCGAGTACGAAAAAATTTGATGACCTTTTTGGTGTTTCTTCAAAATTTGGGGGTCCGATGTATGGCGTGTCCCCCCACTGTGAAAGGTGGGAGTCTTGTCCCCCTCGAGCCCCCCGGGATCGCCGCCCATGCCATTTAGGCTAAAATTGGCAAAATTCCAACGTCTGTAGGGCCTATTTATTAATCCAGCCTAAAATGAATTCTGAAGATCTATTTGTCTCTGTCTGTAGGCCTATAAAGGCGTCTTTGATCTGTAGGGCCTACGTTCGCACAGAAAGCCTATTTGACCATGCTTAAAGGCTCTGAAACAGACAGACAGACGGACGGACGGATGGACGGACGGACGGACGGACGGACGGACGAACGGACGGACGGACGGACAGACAGAGACGGAGAGAAAGACGAGACGGAGGCTGTGCGACATACGGGCAGGGTGGAAGACTAACAGTCGAGTCTCTGTATCAGAGATGAAACCCGGGGTATCACATCAGCCGGTACAAGAACTGCAGAATAATTGTAAAAAGAATGATGATGACCTTATAAGTGGATGCGAGTTTGGCATGCGAAAGCAGCAGATAGGAAAAGTTGTTGATGGGTAGGTGAGTCCGTGCTGCCACACTCCAGGAATCTTGTAGGCTAGCCATGCAGGCGTCCTTTAATGCGGACGTCCGCAAAGAGGGAGAAAGGGTAAGGTCAAAAAATTTAATGCAGACAAATGGAAAAGAGCGGTCCAAAGTAGGTCATTTTTGCGGACGTACTTAATGGACAACCCCTTACTCATTGTCCATTATATATGCAATGTTGCCTATAGAAAATATGCTGGCCATTGCGACACGATTGGTGAGCGTTAGGCCTATCAGTTTTTGTCAGTCGGCCGATCAGCGAAAACTTTTTCATTCTGACCGATCAGTCCTATCAGATTGGATCGGTGTAAGGACGTGCAATTCCATTTTCTCTAAGCGCTTTGTCAGTCCTAAGGGGGATCTGATCTGACTCGACACAAAGCAATAGAATTACTTCTTAGTGTTAATAAAATGGGGAATAAAATGCATCAGCATATAGGGGGCAAGGCATAATGGCCAAACAAAGTGTAAAGCAGAAAAGTTGAGAAGGTAAGAGAAGTCTTATAAATCATTGGAACTCTCTACGCTATCCTAAACGATCTGAACTGTCAGAGGCGGCGATCTTGTTTGACAGGTGGGGGGGGGGCACTTTTGAACTGATCTGGTTAAACAAAGATAAAAATGTTTGGCAGTTAAGCCTAGGCCTAGGCCTACTGAAAAATACAATTAGGGGGCTTATGCACTTGTGACACATCTAGGCCTAGTTGCGAACGTGTGCAGTGGACATAACCCATCCCTATAGGCTATTGTCCGCATTGCATGATACTACCCTCCCACTTTACGGGCGTCCTAAAAGAAAAACCTTTTAACTGTACGGCTTCTATAATTTGCACAATGCAGGTTTGCTTAATAGCGACTGCTGATCGATGCCTCGTGTATAACTAAAAACGTACAAGTTTTCAGATATCAGACGCACGAACTCGTCACAACCGTGATGTTCTGTGATCCTAAATTCAGGGTCCGATTTGCCGGGGGGGTCGGGGGGGTTGGACCCCCCTGCTTCTTTTTTTGACCCCCCTGCTTCAAGCCTTTGGCCGACCCCCGGGGGGGTCGGCTTGACCCCCTCAAATTCATTACCCTGATTCCTATACCAAACGACTCCATTATGACCTATTGCAAGCAGTACAGCCTTGTCACCTTTGGGTAATTATTTATTATCCAGTCGGTACTCTAATTTTGAAATATCGCGTTAATGTTGTTCACGAGTAGCGCTTTAAGCTTGGCATATTCAGCTGTTGAGGGATTATGTTACTTTTAACTCAAGCTGAGGTCGTCTACTGTGTAGGCAGAGGCAGTGTCAGAGATGTTTCGCAGGGCACGACCAAACATACAGCAGACAACAAACGGACCACAGTCCCTGCACAAGCCAGCGCCCACAGGCGCCTTCATGCCCGGGGCCCTCGCCTTGGGCACATCGGCTCCAACGCCACGAGCATCCAGTTGCGGGGTAAAGGTCAAGTAGACATGCAGTGGCATTCTGTCCAGCGTTCCCTGGCGCTTTTGACCGATTGATCTAGACTAGAGTGCACATCTGTATCAGTGCACAGCTATATGCTGTCATTTTTGTGACATGAACCGAATTGGAGATCGGCATAAGGTGGTCAAAATGCAGGCTCATCTGTGCCTATAAAAAGTGCCTATATAAAGTCACTGGTGATGCTGCAGTTGTTGTCCTACAACCGCCAGTCCAAACAAGAACACGTCATCAAAACGTCCGTCTCCTATCACTGGATTATGGTGGAACCCTAGAAGCTGTGCACTCTGCTTCAGAGAAGTTTCGGATTGACAATTTTCTGCCCATCGTTGATCAATTCACAACCGAGTTGACAAGAAGACTTGCATCATACGAACTACTCTGCTCAAGGTTTATTGGTTTTCTATCTACGCTTGAATCTTGTAGTCATGAAGAAATACACAACTCAGAGAAAAACCTTGTAGCAATATACGGCGATGACCTCGATGAAAGCATTGGCAATGAGCTCATAATTTTATGCAATGTTCTTATTTTGTCAAAATGTTTAAAGACGAGACAGGACTCAACATAAGTCAAGAGCAGTTCATGTACCAATACATGGCAAAGGTGTTGAAAGTTCATTTCAAGTATGACACATGAGAGACCTAGCCACCCTGCAGCGTTGAGCATAGAGAGTGATATTCTACGTCAACTGAATTTTAATCAGTTTATTGATGACTTTTCCAATGGAAAAGTGCGCAAAGTCCTTTTGGGCCTATTCAAATTTACATCCAACTGTAGGCTTAACTGAGCTAATTAACTGACTCAATCTATCTGTTTTTAGTTTGGAGGTCCCGCCTATCACCCTTTTTAATTTCTTTCTTTGTCTGTATCAACAATTTCTATTAAAAACTGGATAAGAATCTTAAAGCTTATCCTTTTGTGTTGAATTTGAACCTCTTAATAGCCTATAATAGAAGACCCTTTATTTATAAGTAAAATGATCTTCCCAATTTATTTTCATATTTAAAAAAATTAATTAACAATAAGTCACAATATTATTCTCAGATTGTGATCGAGTACTCTATACATAAAAACAAGGCCAGCATAGGGAGTCTCATCTCGCAACACTTGAGCACACTTTGAAGATTCTGCTCATTTCGTCTGCAGCTTGCGAGCGTGGCTTTAGCCAGATGAACTTGCAACATTATAGGCCTACAGTGTGCAACTTGCTGGCTGTTGGCTGATGATCAGCATTAACGGGCCATCTCTAACATCTTGGAATGCCAGGATATACTGTACGTTATTTCCTGGCTGAAATGTGGGCGCCATGATGCCTTAGATAAGCCAATTGGCAAGGCGACTATTGTGCACAAACAAAAGAAATATGCACAGCTTTTTGATAGTGGCTGTACTAGTGTACTTGGTGCACTGGTTCATTGGGTTTGCTAGTATTTCCAATGACAGTACTTGGTGCATTGGTTTGATAGCCTTGGTTGTGTACTTGTATTTAATCTTTCAGTGCAATTTAGTCACGTCTAACGCTTCTGTGTGGGCCTACAATTTGTTGTTCCTATTAGTATATTTCAGCTAAAACTGCTACTGAAAACTCCTTTTAATTTTGAATATAAATTTGTTTCGATGTCATGTTTGCATCGTAGTTGACTGTTGGTCATTGCAGAATCTTGACATATTATGGAAGTTCATTAACCTCATTTACAAAATAACGAGTAAAAAATTAATTATGGCTTAATACATTTTTATTATTTGTATAGATTTCCGACCCCCCTGCTTCTTTTTTGAGAAATCGGACCCTGCCTAAATTTAAACATCACAATCGTTTGCACAGAAGCCGTAAACGTTGACAGTGGCGGCGATCTTGTCTGAGAGGTGGGGGGGGGACAAAGTCGGCCACGATCTCGTCGACGATCGTTTTTTGAAAATCTTGTCCCAACAAATTTTTTTCTGCCACTTCATCTCCGAAAAATTTCGCTATCATCTCCGAAAAAAGTTGATGACCTTTTTTTCTTTTTTTTAAGTCCTTCACCTCTTTTGCAACTTTTTCTTCCACTCTCCCTCCAGTGTGATGTTATTGTCTTTGCCTTTTCCCCACTTCTTTCACTTTTTCCCCACTTTCATTTTCCCCGCTTTTTCCGAAATTCTAAAAAAAAATTTCCCGCCCTTTTCTTAAGAATTTCTTAATTCTTACTTTCTGAAACTTTCAGGGGGGACACTTCTCCTAAAAAATTTCTTCTTTACCTCATCTCTTCAAAAACACAGTCAAAACCCTCGCGTGCATATAGGAGCATTCACAAGTCACGTGATATCTGCGTGCAACATTCTATGTAAGTCAAAATATCAGCTGCTGCAGGAAATAACATTGTAAACAACGCAATGAAAACATTAACATTTTGACGATTAATAATGCTTTATAAATTTTTTGAATCTCTAAATGAGCTGTGAAGTATGTGGACAGTCTGCCGGAAGAGGCCAGGCAATTTTATTTTAAGAAATTAGAAGTTATTGGACCGAATCAGCAGCCTACTGTTTCGACGGATCCGTATACAATCGTTTCCCCTCTCTTGACTAATGACCCATCATGTTGGCCAGATTTACAATACGGAGACTGTTCAATTTTCAGATATATATACATTGAAAAAGTAAAAAAATACACAGTCAGTAATTTCATCTCAGTGCAGTGTTTAGTACGGTAAGTTTAGACTGCACGGGCCATGTCTAACACGAGATGTAATTATACATACATACTGAGCCGGTCAGAAAAGGGGTTCAGAATTAACAAGCAAAAACGAAAATAACCCTTCTGTGGCAACAACACTCTATGTCATTGAACTGTGCCTAGTTTTCAATATTTTGGATTAACACTTTTCAGTTCCTTAGCTTGTGTATGGTACCTTGCATATCCATTAACACCATGCTGATTTGTTTGACCAACAGATGTGTGTATTTAAAAACTAAAAATAATCTGTTAGAAACACATTGCATTCAATGTTTGACAGTTTTATAAATAAAAATTGATGTTCTTATAGTTTTTATCAGTTATCTAGTAATGATGATTTCAGTTTTTCACAATTCTTTTGTTGTTTGTTTTAGGAATATAGGCCTACACTCATGAACATTTGGCAGCTTTCAACTCACTGGATGGCTATAATTTTGTCAAGTCAGGCCATGTGCAAACAATTTTTTCCATAAAATACCTGATTCATCTGCATACTGCTTTTTGAAAGCAAAGATCATCCTGTCACAGTGTTTCACACAGAAGCCATATGAAGCTTGGGTTTGCCTAAACCTGAATGGAGCTGTTCATTGTGAACATTGAAAGAAATTATAGTAATTAACTATACTTAAGTGAACAGAACCAGTAACATTCTTGTGACAGGTATATGTACAGTAGATAGACATAAAAAAATAAACTCTTGCACTATTAAACCACTATAAAATTCAACTTCTAAAGGTTTTAATGTTGTATAGGTTATGCAAATTCTCAGAACTTAATGCTGACAGGTTAAGAAGTCTACAATGTTAATTATTTATCGAGACAATCCTCATTCTAAGTACTTTTGTTAATTAGTTGAGAATACATGTTGCATATTACCAGTGGCGGCGCCAGCTATATGATTTCAGCAGGTCACGTCAGGGTCATGGGAGTTATTCAGCAGGTCGAAGAAATTAATGTTTGAGTTTGACGCATCAAGCAGCATAACCTCAACATAAGCAGCATAACTTAGATATATAAAACGAAGAAAATTATTATTGAACGCCTGTAGCCCTGTTGTAGCATATTGAAATTTGAAACAATTCAGCAATTAAAACGATAAACTTTAGTTACTTTACTAATCTTTAAAGGTCAAGAGTAAAATAGGCAGGTCATAAGGCAGGTCAAGAGTAAAATAACCAGGGTCAAATGACCTACCGCGACCTATGGTAGTGCCGCCACTGCAAATATCACAGCACATACAGTCAATACAGAATCTACGTGTGGAACAATAACTAATGGCATTTTCGTACTAAGAATATTGAAATTCTTCAATCGTTCATTTAGTGGCTCGATATGGATCCTGAGAGTGCTTTGCTGTCGTGAATCTTTTATGGATATAACCGGCAGTTGCTTTTGGCCCCTTGTGAATGCAGGGCGTATAAAAATGGCATTTTTGGCTGCAACAGCTTCATCAGTGAGGAGTCTTGGTCAGCCATGACTGCATCACCAGATTCTAAGAAATCAAGCAATCCTGAACGTTAAGTTACAGTGCATATTTTAAGGAATTTAGACTACTGGGACAAAATTTTGGAACTCTTCCCGGAAATCTTATGGTTTTTTTTCTGGGAATTCATCTCCCCGAAAACGTTGATGACCTTTTTTTAGGAAGTCATCTCCCAAAAAAGTCATCTCCCGAAAACCGTTCATGACCTTTTCTTGGGAATTCTTCTCCCAAAAAAGTTGATGACCTTTTTTTTAGGAAGTCATCTCCCGAAAAAGTCACCTCCCGAAAACAGTTGATGACCTCTTCTTAGGACGTCATCTCCCGAAAAAGTTCATGACCTTTTTGGGAATTTACTACAGGGGCAAATCTTAAACTTCTTCCAACATTTTGTCCCACTACTTATACTTTAACCATACATTGCCTGGGACAAATCAGCCTAACTACTGGGACAAATCCTAACACTACTGGGACAATTGTCCCACTAGTTATACAGTTAAAATATGCCCTGTTAAGTTATCATTTTGAAACTCTACCACCCCAACATTTTGAAACGAAGGAAACTGCATACAGAAGGCGTTATTCCAATTAAAATTATAATTGTGGGGTGACTTCTATAGTTGGAATAAAACATAGCTCTGGCAGTTTGAGCTTCTGCTCGTTCAACAAAGATTTCTGTACAGTCTATGTATAATCACTCGACAGTTCGGATACAAATGCTGAAATTTCATTGGCATGGTACAAAGAATCTGTCTTGTCAGGCCATCTAATAAGACACTTGACAGCAGAAGCAACGTTTATAATCCTTGAAACTTTCGCCGAAGAAATTCCAAATCGCCTTGCTAAGTCCTGATGATTCGAGTAGAGCTTTAATTTCATCATGATTAATAACAGAGTGTCTTTTGAAGTAAGAATTTTAGATGTTTTCAGGGTTGCTTGGCACAGACTTACCAACCACAGAAATGCTGCAATGCATGGCAATCCGGTGCCTTCATTCGGTCCACGGCCGTTTTATCCACTAGGGAACTAGGCACTGCAGTGCTTAGGGCCTACGACACTTTCAGGGGGCCTACGAAAGTCTGAAAATGAGATAAGCTTATTGATCGAATGATTGACCGGGAAAATGGAAAAAGGAACACTACAAATAGCAGCAAATTCAAATTTAATAACTTTTGTACTGAAACAGTTTAAGTGAAGCTAATGTGAATGGATTTAGCTTAATGCAGAGTTGGCAGTTCAGCTGGGGTCAACGAATGCAAGAGTGCTTATATAGGGCCTACGACGACCTTAAAACGGCCCTGATTCGGTCGCCATTCCTTGCAATTTACTGCTGTACACCATTTATTCAGCTTCTCCTCTCGATTTCCTCCAAGAGGAAACCGATAAAATTTGATTTCTGCAACGTTTGCATGTAATTTCGTACAGTCTTTCACACAAGTCGACGGCATTTGAAATTTGTTTTGACTTACGTAAACAATGTCACGTGATCCATGTTTATGTTTCGTGAATGCTCCTATACATTTCTTCGCCTTTTTTGGTGTTTCTTCAAAATCTGGGGGACAAATGTATGGCGTGTCCCCCACTCTTAAAGGTGGGGGGACATGTGCCCCCGTCCCCCCATGATCGCCGCCCGTGAACGTTGACCTTTAGGCTTCCGATTCGTTTCGTAGATCTATGCTTGTAAACAATGTGGAACCTCTACGTTTTACCACCACACTTCAGCAGAAGTTCTACCGAGGCGCGGAAACAAGTATTGCACGTACGTTTTACCTCCATTCAGTATCTCCATAGCATAGGCGTAATTTGTGGGGGTACGAGGGATACCCGTACCCGCACTTTTTGGACTGGGGGTACCGTACCCCCACTTTTTGAACAATGCCAATCAATATTTTATTATTGTGCCTTGAAGTCAACGACCATTCCTGGCAACAGTCACATTGGGACAGGCCGCTGCTCCTCGGGGTGACATCGTCTGTCAACGCGGACTGCGCAGCCCCTACGATCGGGCACGCCTAAAGGCCATAACGACCTCACACGCCTCTGACTGGTTGTATGCCCTCCCGCTCACCGCATTTGGCCTCAGGCTGAGCGACATTCGTTCGTTCATTCATTCGTTCTTTCATTCGTTTGGTCGTTTATTCATTCATTCGTTATTTCATTCATTCGTTCTTTCATTCATTCGTTCTTTCGTTCATTCGTTCGTTCGTTCATTCTTAGCATCTCTTCTAGTTATCTACTCAGATGTGATTCCAGTTCAGTCTTGGCGAAAGAGAAGAATAATTTCAGGCGTTGATAGATCTGGTCAATAAAAGCATGTCAAGCGAAGGACATTCACTCCACAATTTCAGTTTGAAATTTAATTATTTCTGGTTGCTTGACCTGGATGCAAAAACTATTAATTTTTCAATAAATTTTAGCATAGTTGATGACATTGAGGAATTCCGTCATTTCAATAGCTTTAACGCTCACCAAATCATTAAAAAATTCCTACTTTGGAGGGGACACACCCTTCAGTGTTTCGAAAAACTAATATGTAGCGTGTACTCACTACTCACCTCCAATTTTACCACTACTTCCCTGCTTACAGGTGACATAGAATCTACGAGAATAGAGAACGGAGAGGTCTTGTAAGAGGACCAGGCATCAATTGCGAATGAAGGACTTGTTCAAGGCCACTACACAGTAAATGTCACAGGGAAGGCTCGAACTCGTACTCTGCATTAAAAGGCAAGCAGCCTAACCAATCACCTACCATGTCCCAACATGCACTGGATACACCGAGATTACATTACAAGATCAGTATAATGGAAGAAGCACTACAGAAAACTTCACTTCATCCAATTACATTTCCAATCTAGTAACATGTAACATTATTACATTTCCAAACTAGTAATAATTTTAAAAGCCGTTACCTTTTTTCTTATTTATTCTGTGTCAGTAAGATGCATTCGTACAAACCAAGTAATGTAGGCATTGTACCAAATTGGCAAAATGGTTTACAACAGTACAGGAAAAATTGAAACACTTCTATTCGCACGACATCAAGAGAGACAGAGAGAGCGAGAGCGAAGAATGTAAGAACAACATCCACAAAACTGCGCCTAAACCGCACCAAATATACATACACAATGACAAAAAGGAACGATCCAACAAACAATGGCATGTTGATGGGGCACAGAATTCAGAAACAGTTGAAATCGCAACTTTGCTTGCCTTGAACTTAATGTGTGTAAAAAGATAAAAACCAAACAAAAAATGTTCCAGTGTCAATTTATTCCCTTTAACAGTCGGCAAGATATGCCTACTGCATAACTGTTTGTCTTGTGCCTCATTCTATTCCTGGAATTTTGGGGCGAAAATATATTTTTAAATCCTATCTATGTCACAGTTCACGCTCATTATACTCAAATCTGCCCATCAAATGCCAGCATACAAAACTCTAAGAACGTCATGGACAAGTTTTCCGGTAGCAGAACATGACCAGGATGCTTTGCAATATTATAAGTGGCAGGCATATATTAAAAAATAACAGCCTATTATATTAATGACAATCTAAAGTCTACATCATACATAACTAGTAAATACACAGAGAATTTCCACAGGCTATACATTCATACATATATATGTACATGTATATACCTATTACACTTGTACGTGCTGCAAGAAAAATAAATTTACCACTTCAGTCATTCGCAAACCGTTTTGCTAAAGCTTTTAACATCAAATTCTTATGGTTTTGGAAAATATAATATGTACTTCAGTTAACTAGAAGAAAAATTGGAAAATTTGCAGCTGCCAACTGACCATATCACCAAGTCAGACTAATACCAAAATAATGCAAGAATAAAGCATTTATGTTTCTTTCTGACAGAGACAAGTAGTTACATGCATTCCTGTTTTATATGGAATAACAATTGTTAATAGCATGTGATGTACAAAATCTGTAAATGCTGGCAAAGAATATGTAATAGCTTATCATGCAAATAACATAAGTGGTCAATAGTAAACAGTAAGACTAGTACTTAAAAAATTATATCATTGAAGTTCTTAATTAATTACTAGCTTAAAGAGAGTTTTATATTTGTAGTAGTTCATAAGAATTCATTAAATATGTATTTAATATAAAAATAAAAATTTAATACACTTGAACTGAATAAATTAAAATTGATAATCGTAGTGCAATATGACTAGACAGACAATTAAAAATATTAAAATCTCAAATACTAACACTCTAAAAGTAACTGTTAGTAATTTAGTCCATGTCAGTCAAATGCTATTGATGTCCTGTAAATGCCCTTAGGCCTACTTCTAGCATTAAGCATATAGCAAATTTATGCAAATTTCATCCAATTACTTGTTTCTGAAGCTTTCTAAATGTACAATGTTCTGGAATCTTTGGCACTTTAGAAATGTTTATGAATCTCTAAATCATTGACTACCCGCAGCTAGATTATTGGCACTATCCCAAATCCTATTAGAACTCAGACAAGAGCAGACTTCAAAATATAGAATTTGTTATAAAATTTAGCTGCATTTTTGTGACGGAATTTTGTAGCAGTTTTAAGTTTTGGTGCATGCATACAACATAACCAGCAAAAAAGGAATTGTAGATTTGAGCACTTTTTGTGGAATTGTAGCAGTCATCTGCTATAGCAGCACTTTCCCAGTTGGTCTGAAATTCTCATCAGCTGCATTAGATCCAAGTATAGTACATAATAATTTGACTTTGGTCCTAACTTTGTACATGGACCACACAACCTCTCTGGAACACTCGGCTACTTTTATTGTCTACATATACACACCTAACACTATAAATAAGATGAAAAGGAGCAATTGAATTACCAAAAATAAGACTCTAAATTTGACAGGTAGCCATTACTCTTGACTAACAGTTACAAGCATTGACCCAATCAAATGAAAACATCCATCAAATTCTGCTTAAAAGAATAAGTTAAGTTGCTGATAAAGCAAAATACCACAACCGGAAATAAGCACTCTGCTAAATTTTTAAAATTCCTGTTACACTCGGTTGTCATGGCAAGTGACATGTATACAGTGGTTGACATGTGTTAGGCGTTAACATACTTCAAGCCTTGTCGATGAAGAACAAGCTTATGGCTCTATTTCCCTTAAGCTCTCCAGATGAACCCGCTAATGCAGGTTAAATTTCACCTGTGCAATAGAACTACATACTCATTAGACTTAACAAAAGCAAAAACTGGACATATCAGAGTGATAATGGTCCCACAATGAGAGATTCAAATCGAGGTTTCAGTATCTGTATCACAGTTGGCCCCCTCCGTGTGATATCATGCAAATTTAACTCAGTGGGCACATTAAGGATAAGCGGAAACACAATATTAGCAACATCTCACAAACACTAACAAAACACAGATTACAGAAGATGTCAAATATCAAATTCTTAGCAGTAGCTTATAAAAAAGAAAAATATCTGGACAGCTATTCTATCGCAAACTGCGGGTCTGTGCAAGCAATTGCTGCCCATTCACGACTATATTTAAGGAATCTGCAACTTCCATGCCTTGCCTTGCCTTTGGTGAATGGTAATTCAAAGTTGCTGATACTACTGTTGTGAACCAGCTACCTTCTTGTGTTAGTGATTCCACTACTGTCTTTCACTTTGAACTGAAAGCTTACCTCATCCAGTCTGATTACAATGGATAATATTTCCAGCTGCTCGGCTTCCAAGTGCGTTTATGATTCTGTAAGGGAGTATTATCAAATTTCAGTTGTTTTGTATTGTGTTATGCATCATATGTTATGCTAGCATGGTTTATACAAACAGACCATCCATAAACTGATTGTGCCTCTCAACTCATCTCTGTCCAATGTTAACCAGAATTTGAAGAATCTTCCAAGTAAGAACAGACGTTACAACAATTATTATTAACAACAGGATGGATAACTTGCTCTTTGCGATTGCATCACACAATAAGAAACTGATGAACATATCTGAAACACCAGAATTCAAACTCCGGGCACACTGGTAAAAGGCCACAGCATTGTCAACGGGCCACAACTACTGTAAAGCCACAACAAAATCATAAAACCTTACATGCACGACAATTTTCGTTTTACTTGAGAAAGTGGGACAATCTTACACTTAAGTTAAAAAGCTATGAAAGATCAACTCAGAAGTAGACATGTAAGCAAACCTTCAAATAAACAAACACAGACAACCAAAATTTATTCACAGCTCATAGGTGGATCCAGGTTTTTAAGTAAGAGGGGTCAATACAATTGCTGCATCATGGATATAAGTATAAACTACTTTCTTGTAGTTAAAAGTGCCAGTCAGAGAAGCTTATGGGTGACCATCCATTATGCTATCATCTCTAAACCTACCATGGAGATGAACGTAAAACATAAAACAGAAAACTGTAGCTATTCACATCATTACAAAAGGAATTGTTTCAGCTTTTAAACACATTGTAATTGAAATAAATTCTTGTATGGAATGGATCAACATTTACAAAAATTAATCTAAATAAACAAGCAATGAAGTTCAAGCACCTTCAGGTCGTCTTCTGAAGTCTGTGCCTCAGCTAGCAACAGAGAAAAATAGTGCATCAAATGGTACTTGAGTAGAATATAATAGAAATTTGCCTGTGCACCATGAACAACCTGCCAGTAAGTACAGATAATGAGAGGTCAGACAAAATCTGAATTGTGCAACAACAGATTATGTTGAAGGTGCAAATGGTGTTAACAAAGTGCAACTCGTGCAGCAGAGTGCAACCAGTATCAAGAACAGGATAGAATGCAAGCAGTGCCAACACAGAAGCCAAAGTGCCAACACTGCAAGCATGTTAGTCAACTTGCAGTTAACTTTCTTATTTGTTAACTTATGTTGTCAAATCAACTACAAACAACTACAAAAATAACTAAATCAAGTCTTTGGCTGACTAATTGCCCATTAACATAATTAAAAATAAATAACTAAAATAATTTACCTGCTACAACTCCTTTTTATAGGTATTCTAGTCAGATTAGCATCACAAATTCTCTACAGCGAAGCATAAGCCATATAAATAAGGTCACTGAATATTCTGCAAAATCACTAACAAAGCTAGCAACGCACCCACCTTCGACGACATATTCTACTGGATATCTCGTACATAGTGTTTCATATACAGGCAAGCTCTGAATTTTCAGTACTTGACACAGTCTATAGCCGAGAACAGAAAACTGATCTCTGACTTTTCTTACAAATTCACAATGATTATTATTGTTAATTTATATTAAATATTGTGGACCAAAAGGTCATCCATAATTTATATATGCACAATAAACAAATATAATGGTGAAAGGGTGAATAGGCAACCCACAATTTCTATATGTAAATAAATAAAATAAATAAATGACAAAGACAATTAAACCTACACCAAGCACTTTTCATGCCAACACCTGTTATCTACTATTCTTGCATCAAGCTTATTATACATACTTAGTATTAGTATTAATGCTGTATTACAGAAATGATGCTAACTAGTAGTATGAACAATTGTGTAACTACAGCAACAATACCAGTAAGACAATAGCTAATGCAAGTATGTATATACTTAAGGTCATAAAAGGGAACATATACCATCATATAGCAAACGAAACTGGTATGTACCACATTTTCATCTGTCACGAGACATGTACCAGTCAATTACACCACAAATGTAATATTTAGTAATTTATTACAAATTCGGTAGCTAAGAAAATGCAGCCAAGGTATACCGCGTAAACAAGGGTTTTTACAGCACTCGTATATAATGGTTTACTACATTATGCCTACACCAAAGACTACTACAAACTAAAAGGTCACCAGACCAGACAGGCAAGTAGATCTGTACAGCAAAATATGGCGGACTCGTCCTACGCAGTATAATGGAACATGAAAAACGTGACGATGACTACAAAAGATAACTACCCCAGCTAGTCCACCGAATATTGATTAAAATCATGCAAACTGATTTTTAACACCAGCTGTACGCAAATGCACACAGTAATAATGTGACACCAACATTTACCATAGATACGATGCACATGCACAGTGTACACATACAATCACCTCAGTAGCATGTGTATGCGCAGCAGGGCACATGCAACATGGAACAAAGTCGGGGCACGTGAGGACAATTGCCCATGGTACATCCACTGTTTTTTTACTTAGAAGAAAGGGTACTACACTGAAGAATTATATGACCGTGTATGGTGCAACAGTGTACACCTACACCAATATTTGCTCAACATATAGATATATACCATAACTTTTATTCAATTAAGGCCGAACTTTCAGCAGAAAAGCTAACCCACCGACGCAAACCCTTTATATTAAAAGTATATAATTGTACTATATATACTTGTACTATATATGTACCATAATTGTACTATATATATACATGCATGTATATTTATATATATATATATATATATATTTATATATGTAACAGTTTTAAAGGACAACTAAACATTAGCCAAAATGGCTTTGAAATTTTCAAGTAACTTTGTCCAACATGGAAATACTTTCATATTTTTTCCGGACCCTTTATGAAGCATTATTATTATATTATAACAATCATCAAAACTCTGCATTACAGCATGATTCTATATATATACATATATACATATATATATATATCCATATATAGACATATGTATATAAAGTACATACATTTATTATTAAGATGAATGTTACAGACATTACTAAAATAATGGAAGTTAATAAGGGTTGGGCAAGCAGCAGAGTCTACAATCTGCCTCCGACGCCCCGTCCGCCTTCCAGTGGCGTCCTTGGCTTATCTCCTGTCGATGCAGCGTCTGTCCGTTTGTCCGTCCGTACGTTGTCATTCGTCCGTCTCCGCCCTACTCTGCTCTGTCGTTCTTCATCGTCCGCGGTCTGACCTCTGCGCTCAGAGGTTCGTCTCCCGCCCGTCCAACGACTTCGACGCAGGCAGCGTCTTGGCGGTCGGCGTCGTGGCCGTGTGGTTGCCGCCTGGGCCTGCAGCGCCCGCGGCTGATGCGGTGGCTCCGCCTCCTCCTCCTCCACCTCCTCCTCCTCCAGCGGCGGCGGCCGTGGCTCCGGTACTTGCGGCAGCGGCGCCGGACTCTTTCTCGCGGTTCTCGGCCTCGGCTGCGGCACGCGTCGCCATTGCGACCATAGAGGCGAAGGACGGCTTGCCTCTATAAGGCAGTTTGGTGGCCACAGGCGCGGGCTCCTGGAACACGTTGGCCACGCGGATCTGAAAGAATACCAACAAGCTACCCATTTATTGTGTAATTCAGTTGCAATTATAAGACGGCTCTGAGGAAGCAATCATACAAAAAAAACATTTGAATTTATGGCCATTTAGTGAAAAAATCATCAAAACCTTTCGACGACAGGAAATGGTCTTCAAAATCTTTGTGACTAAATAAGAGTTTAAAAAAATTCAAAACAAACATTGAACCCATGTTAAAAACTTCTGCCTCTGTCACACTGATACATTCACTGGTACCATTTGTATTGATGCATTCATTGGTACCATTTATATTGATATATGCATTGTTGCCACTTGTACCGATACATTCATTGGTACCATTCGTATTGATACATGCATTGTTACTATTTGTTACCATTGGTGCCTTTTGGTGTGCCTTATATTATCAGTAGTTCCAAATGAGTTCGCAAAGGTGCAAATAGTCATTACATCTGGTAGAGTAGGATTACAAATTATCAACTGTCTCTACGTTTGTATTGGAAATTTCTATGACGTCATCGCAATGAATCATCTGATCGTTTCCTTCTTTGTACACACGCTGATCATGCACTAGTGATTACTCGGAGCGCCTAGCTGACATGCAGTGATCAAATGCCTCGGTTGGATGCATCTAGTGACCAGGCCCTTAGCCCGCCACCCGTCCAGCCGTTCTTTGGATGGCTGAAATCATTTTGGACAGCCATAAATTGTGCATGGACGTGACGTCCTAAATGTGATATCATGAACGATGTTCCTTTTCCCACACAAGATACACTTCTCTAGCAGCTATTTATGGTCTAGGATATGTGTAATTAAGTGCCAATTAGATGAGGTTGTTTCATGGTAATTGGTAACTGATTTGACTATAATAAATACCTTGACCTTATGAACAATTATAGGGGTTTGGATTGATAACAAGTAACGTCTGTCCCAAGGCTATAATAATCAAATAAGGGAATTACAAATTACAATCTGAAGTCAACAGATTGTTGTTTGTATCATTGTATAACTGTTACAATTGTGATCAAACCCAAAAGTCATTCAGTGTAGGGGCATTGCAGACTTCTGCAGACGGACTCGTACGGTCGCGGCATCAGGCGGTCACGACTTCATACGCTCACGCCATCATGTGGTCACGACTTTGAATGCTTTTGGATGCCCTACTCTTTATTTCCGGCTAAGGGCCTGCTAGTGACTGACCACGAATCAAATGCCTGCAGGAAGTGCTTTGATGGCATGAAATTTTTCATGTGGGTATCCCTGCGGGAAAACGTCAAGTCTGGATTATGATTCGTCATAAGAAGGTTTGAAAAAGCCATGATAGCACAACAGCGGTTTAGAAACCCATGGTCAAGTAATAACAAGGAGTCATGGACCGGTCACACCTTTGTGACATCATGGTCTGCTTTCGTGATGGGAAATAATGTATAAAAGGTGCTGTCTTAAACGCATTGTTGGAATAGTCGAAATGCTGCTGACGGTTTGAGTCACAAAAGAGGAAGTGGGGTAAGATAAGGCAAGTAAATTAATTGTTAGTTTCTTCGGTCCCTGTCAAATTTGTTTTTATTAACAACACTTCTCAGAGATGTGGAGTTGGGAGTCACCTACACCCAAAGAGGTAAAATCGACAAACAATCAGCTATCACATCAAATAGTTCAAGTTTAAAGTATTCATTTTATTAAAGCAGTAAAATACAAAGCCATAGCCAACGAGTCCATGACAAGTGCTGTATGGTTTAACAGAGCGTGGCCCCCATACACAGCCCTTTTATGTACAAAACTACACAGCATATGGTAAAAAAACTGGTCAGAAAAGTGTAAACTTAGGAAGCAAACAGGACAAACAATTACTAACGTAAAGAAATAATTGCAAAATATCAACGACACAAACAGAAGTATATGTACAACAGATGACTCAAATTTAATTTAAATAAACATGACTCTGAAATTTCTTACAAGTTATGCTACACTAAGCCTGCATGAAACTATATATCCACACTACAAACACCTGTATTGTAAAGCAGTTCTAATTATATCGTATTGCAGGGTACAGTAACCCTAACTTGACTTGAAAAGAAATGTTCAATATCCTGTGATACAGCTCGTATCGAACTGTTCTTGATAAATGGATGTCATGTTAAAAATCTCACGAAGAGGCAACATCCAATGCACTGCGCATCTGAATTTCTGTACAAAAAATATCGAGAGCCACAAGCGGAACCACACTATAACTGAATTGAAGCTATAACATAAGCATCATAATTAATATCAACTGTACAGCGTTTGAGATTACACAGCTGAACACGTGGTTCACCGACAGAATCAGTATTGTACGAAATGGCTGAATATAAACTACCAACTCACTTACTAACTGGTAGCTGCAGTTGAGGTAATTCGAGTAATTGAGCAGAAGAGTGATCTCGGGCAGAGCTAGAAACTGCGTCATGAATTTAGGTCAGATGTGACTAATGCACATTTTGCATCAGTCTCATCAACCTTTAGTCATTAGGATTTCAGGATCATTTGGCTTAAGCACATGTGCTATATGGACACTGTGGCAAATGGTGACTGTTCCCTCTGGTCTGCAAAGCATAGGCTCACAAGTAGGTCACCTCCAAGTAGGTCTCTTGAAGAGGTGCTATATAAATTTCCAGAATGAATTAACAAAACTAGCATAAAATATCTGCAGTAGAAGTCTGTGCTGCAGAAAAAAAATATAGCGAAATGACAATAACTTTTAATAATTATATAATTATAACTATAAACATTTTATTCCTACATGTAGCCTAATTTTTGGACTATTATCCGTACACATACATTGTTTGAATAATTAATTAAACCTTTACATTCAGCCAATAGGCAAGTGTAGGTTAGCAGCCTGACCCAGAAAACACAACTCACAACCAGCATCGACTGCTTCATTTGACATACTGATGGTTTTGGTCTGGTTTTAAACTGGTTTAATTATTGCTAAATGATCCTCTTGTTACTCATTGTTACGCAATTTCAAGACTTGTGGTTCAACGTTATCATAATGATAGTGTCGTTCAATCATGTCGTTCGCTCACTCTGCAGGAGACTGCTCATGCCATGAGTTGTGCAGCAGTTTGTAAAACGGGTTGAAGTTTTTCATACAGATAGGCTACTAGGGCAGACCTGCTTGAATGCTGTTGCAATAGTCAGTCTTGTTGTCCTCGAGACCAAGGTCTTGGTCTCGAGTGCACTCGAGTTCGTTTTTAAAAGTCTTGGTCTTGGTCTTGAGGTTCAAGGTCTTGGTCTTGGTCTTGAGGTTCAAGGTCTTGGTCTTGGTCTCGCAAGACCAAGACCAAGACCGGCTGTTAATAGGAACAGTCATTTTACAAAACTCAAGAATTCTGTATCAAGCCTGCTTGCATCATACGACCAATATCTATGGATGAATGCAAGTCATGTTGGTCAGGAAACCCATTGGCAGCATCAACAGTTATTCTGTATCACATGGTATGATAAACCATGGGAAGATTTCAAAAGGACTCACTATCTGTACATTTACATCCAGTGCTTGAAAAGCTACTCTGTGTGTGTCAGCGACTTCAGCACCTGTAGAACGTATTTTTTCACATGGCGGAATTTTTATGGTCAGAAAATTCTGAGCGAATTGGTTTTTATAAAATACAAAAGCATTTGGTATAAGAGTTTGCATGAAGGACTTTTGAATACAAATTCGGATTTCTCTGCAGTTTGCATTTAAAGTTAATTTGCTTGAATAAAATAAAACTCACGTTTTCATTAAAATAGCGAATATTCCGACTTGACAATTTTTAGAAGTCTTGACCTGATTTAGAGTTTTTGGGTCTTGGTCTTGGTCTTGAGGTTCAAGGTCTTGGTCTTGGTCTTGAGGTTCAAAGTCTTGGTCTTGGTCTCGAGGTTCAAGGTCTTGGTCTTGGTCTTGAGGTTCAAGGTCTTGGTCTTGGTCTTGGTCTTGAGGTTTAAGGTCTTGACAACAAGACTGGCAATAGTTGAGTCAGAGCTTGCAACTGCTGCACAACTCATGCTTTGCTTGCAGAGTTTTATTTGAACCAATGACGCATTGACTACATTGGCTCTCTATCTTTAAAAGAGTTGATTAAAAGCTGGCTTTGCTCGCCTACAAATGCCGGCATGGACTAACCCATTCCTAACTTTCTAGGTTCTGCATACTAGTCACTACTATCCCTGGTCCATGCTCCCTGCGTTTGACAACGTCTTGAGAAACCGCACCACATTTGATGATCACGTGTTTTCCAACTCTGGCCCTACTGTATGGAAAGCGTTAACGACTACCATCAAGGAAATTGCTCTACCAATAACTAGTTTTAAAGAGATGCTTAAACCCTTCCTGTTTAATGGACCTAATTAATGACCTGTCTAGATCATTGTACATTGCTATCATACATTCCGGGTCGCTGCACTCGCCTTTGAGGCTGGGCTACTTGTGAACGTTAAAAATATGTGTTTAATAATAATAGTTAATAATAATAATAATAATAATTATAATTTACAACTCATAATAAAGTGACTGAAACTGTGTCACACCAACTGCCAAATAATAATTACATGGGTAATCAGTTAGTGAGTCTGTCAATCAATCCACCATCTTCTGTCAGATAACAGGTCAATCACAGCAGTCAACATAAAGGTGCAAAATATTTGCAAGCAGCAACTTCGTCAGCACTGACAATGGCAGAAAAGATAAGAAAAGACAATGGTAAAAAGATAAATAGTGACAATAACACAAAAATTAAGGAAAGAGAAGAGCAAGAAAAACAAACACTGTTACAGCAAACACAAAGGGCTGGAAAAAAAACAATTTTACCAAAGATAATGACAGCAAATACAATTTTAACAAACATAATGTTAACAAACAAGATGCAGCAAAAACAAAGTAAAGACAATGTCAGCAAAGATAAAGTAGGACTAAGGCAGCAAAGACAATGTCAACAAAGGCAATGTACAAAAGACAGTGTCAGCAAACAATGCCAGCAAAGACAACAGCAACAACGCCATTGCCAGCAAAGACAAGGTCATGAAAGACAAAATCAGCAAAGACAAGGTAAGGAAAGCCAGTGTCATCAAATACAATGTCAGCAAAAACGTTACCAGCCAAGATAATATATGTCAGCACAGACACGGTGAGCAATAATGTTGTCCACAAAGATACTGTCCGCAAACACAATGGCATCAAAGATAAAGAGAGACAATGGCAGTACAGATAATGTCAGCAAAGACGGATCATAATTGACAGGAATTGAAGAGCAGGATGATTGAAAGACATATGACACACACAAAATGATTAGTGATAAAAATCAGTATGACATAATTAATCAATAAACCAAAATGAAAGATCAATTAATGAAAGTCATGATGACAATGCATAGACAATACTATTGAACTAATCAGTAACAGATACGTCACAGATAACTGACTGTTGGAAATCAACACTGATATACATTCTGGTTAATCACAAGGATCAAATTGATCTAAGTATCTGCAACAGACTATAGATAAGCAGACTCAAGATAAGCAGACTCACAGTTAAGCAGTTACACATGAACTGTCCCTCATTGTTGTGATCATTCTCATGGAAATGATATTTAAACACATCCAGAAAGACGGGAAAAGCATGCGAACGTCAATGACAGACAGCAGCTCAAAAAACTTCAAAATATTAGAAATAACGATCAAGTAATGTCGTCAGCAACACAAAACAGAACTACGATCAACAACGAAATTATAACCTAAAACCATATTCTAGAAATTTCCTTTGTTGAAAACAGATTTCACTTGTCTGCCGTCTTGCACATTTTCAATGATGATTATTCTGTTGCTAGCCTAAATATGCTGTGCAAATCTCCATAAGCATTAATTGAGACAAGGCAACTCGTCAAACAATTTGTCGGTACCTCTAGTCACTTCTCTTGAGCAGCAACCCTTGTGACAGCGAGTGCCATGAGCAAAGTGCAGCTCCACAATTATTCTACATTTATGTTAAGCACCACAGCCTAACGAAAAAGCATCAATCGATGGCACTGAGCAATTGCGCATAAAGGAAGTGCTTAAGGTCCCAACACATTAATAGTCTCTACGTGTTACAGTGCAAGCGCTCAACCATCAGTTAACGTGTTAAAGGCGATATGTGTTCAATTACATTAAAGGAAAGCTAGTATTAAAGGCAGGAAGTGCTATGGATGACTAGCATTCTGTCTCTCAATTACTCAAAGCGAATCATTAACTGCTTTAGGCTTTTGTTACCACTATTATAACTGTATTCATTTAGTTCCACTATCTGATTATAACTCATCTGTTGGTGGCACCAAGTATTTGCGCATGATAGACATCCTCAATGTTCTTCAACACCAACAGTCTCATAGAAGTCTCATATTCACACTAACTTGTCTCACCTGTGTCTAAATATGTACACGTTATTAATACCAAGATTAATTATACAAAGAATAATAAAGGCTAATATTATCAATATTAAGCTTTTACTACAACTAAACCTAAAAACTTCATAAATTATCTACAGTCAAATTTCTGCATTTAAAACAAACTGCATGAATGATTTTGTCATGTATTGGGGTAATTTACAAGCAAGTTACTTTCTTTCATGAACATACAAGGTAGCACAGGTTCGTGACAACTTTACAACTATGAACTTCAGATAGTACTAACTCCTCTAATATGCTTGTACTTGAAGTATATAATGGAGTGCAAATTTTCACATCATTCTCGACCGCAAATTAAAGTCAGTCTACTGCAGAAAGCATATGAAATAAAGTCAAAATTCAGCAAATCAAGAGAACAAGGAAGCCAACTGAAGACAAAGCTCTAATTAAAAAAGAACAGAGTCTTTGCCGAACAGTAATTTAGAGCAAAAGAGTGCAAAAAGCAAAGTGAATTTTTGTGACAAGGACAATGCAACTGGATTGAAAACTGATTGGAAAATCATGTTCATGCCAGATTAGGTGTTTAAGGCATCATGAAATCATGAGCGATTGGCAATCATTGATAATCAAAGAATCAGGTCTAATTGGTCTTGCTTCTTTTGCAGAACTTGTTTCTAGGTTGAATTCTAGATCCCACAGTTGACTTCAACTGTCTTAAATTGGTTTTCTTTGTCTCATTAAAATGATCATTGATATATCTGTACATAATCCTTGTATTATTACCAACCTAAGAAGACACTAAGAACGAATATCAAGACTACATTGTAAAAAAATTTAATACCAAAAGACTTGCATAGAAAACTCATTACAGACTAAAGTTTGGGCAAACTAGTCCAGCATCAACATAAAAGCAGGAAACCTAACACCACAAAAACCGTCTAATGACTGCGAACGAGGAATACAAAATTTGCCGACTATACAAAGGAATGAAGCACAGAATGTAATTTAAACTGATCTAAACAATCACAACAGAACAGAAAACGTCGACGTCTAGTACTGGACACAACCCTGTATCGACAACTGCTTGTGAACTTATCTAAGAAGTAAAGCAGCAAAGAATGTGTCTTGTTACATGAATTTCAAACTGATAAATTCTTTTTAATTAAAATCATAATTATAATATCATTAGAGGATGCAAGCTCTTGCACATCCTCACGCTGTTCCTTTGGAAGCACTGTTAGTATTCCAATGGACATTTGACATGGCTTAACTATATCCATACGTCATGCAATCTAAGAATCCCAGTTCAAATCGAGTGACATCATAATTTGTGAGCCTTTTAGTCCAATTATCAATTGTGCAATTAATGCCTGAGCAGGTCAAGTAATGCCATCATGGTTTAGACAAGATTTATCAGCTCTAAAAGTTGTTTTCAATTTGTGCAATTAACGTCTAAGCAGATCAATATAATATCATCATGGCTTAGAATTTAAAATTTTTCAACTCTAAAAGTTGTTTTCAATTTGTTAGAAATTTTTACAGGGTGAAGTTTTATACGCGAAAAAGAAACAGCAGTATCACGACCACTGACTAGGTTGAACTGATCTTTGAAATGCGACTAGTACTCTGCCGTGAAAAGCCAAAACACAGTAACTATGACTGTTATCACTTACTAGTTACTGTGTTTTGGCTTTTCACGGCAGTACTCATCGATGCTAGCTAGAAATGATCACAAAAAGCAGGAGAAAGTGAACAATTAAATTAAATGCTCCAAGCTGCGAATTCTTACATGCCCTCTACTTCGAAGACACCAGAATTTAGCTGCTGCATATTAACACTTTGCAAGGGAAAGCAAAATAAAAGCAATTCCAACATATTTTGCATGTGCACATTTATCATTTCTGAATGCCCATCACGATACATACTGATATTCTGGATATATAAATCAGCAGACCCTTTGTAGACACATTCAAGCCACCTTATCTAAGTACACCTACTAATTCATCTATTCATCTGCTAATTTGTTAATAACTGTTGCAGTCTTGCAGTTCTTTTTAAAATTGCTATCAAATACTGAAAATGTTTGACTAAGTAAGTTGCTATAAAAGCAGCAAACTTCTGTGTTGTCAATCTTTACTGTCATGAAACACTAAAGTTTTGTCATCTTTCACGTTCCCAGTTCTTGCCACTGGTATGCAGCTGAAACAAAATCTAAAGGCATAGCGTAAAATGCAGAATCTCAAAACACATGTACATCCAACCCGTACGTAGTCCACAGGTCATGCAGAGCACTATCTCCAGATTCATATCAGTGAGCAGATAATAACAAGGTGCAAAATGCAAACAGAGGGCAAGAAAATGAATTGTGAAAAATCAGCAACGTTTGACAAAAATCCCTAATTGCTATTGTGACAAACTTTGACTTTGTACTGCACAGCCTGAACAGTTGTCAAACTATTAACTGACCTCTTACATATTTATGCAAGATTGAATTTTACGCCTTTCTTTGCATGATTTCATATATCATTTGATTACTTTATTACATGTTACAGCAAAGCACCATTATCTAATGAAAAGTTGATGATTGTAAATAATTTTGTAATAACCTCCAGTGGCCCACTTGTGAAAAAATGTTGGGACCTGTTGCACCAGGTCTTAACAAATTTCATCTCTCTTCTGCTGCCTTAGCTTAACCCCCCCCTGGGCCCCCTCAATCTTTCTTCAAAACCCGTACAGACATGTTCCAATGTACAGACTGACTCCTGTTGCTTCTAACCCTCTTCGACGCTGTGGGTGCAGTGGTTCATGTTACGCCGAAAGAAGAAAAATTCTGAAAGCGAACATGATACAACTGAACCAAACTTAAAATGGTCAAGCAAATAAGAGAAATCTCAGCCACCAAAACATAAGGTAACTACTAACAGCAATTATTATTTTAAAAAATCATTATAAAATTTACCGACACACAGCAGAGGCATGTATAGTCTGAAAGAGCAAAGCATAAACAATGTTTCCCCGCTGCAATTTTTCCACCCATTTCTCCACATAATCTTACAGACAAGCTGAAAAACACGAGTCCAGAACCAGAGAAAAGATCGTGCCAACTGTTAGAAGAAATGGGTTGGACTGGAATAGGACTGTTCCCAGCAAGTGCATTCTCATCATCATCATCAGCATCAGATCCTGAGGCTATCGTCACCCAGGGTGCATTCTGTGTCAGAACTCGCTCCCCCCTGTCGCCGAAGCGTATGGAACATCCGAAGGTTCTGCAGGGAATACTGGCTCTGCATGGAAGAGAGGCTTCGCTTCTCGAAGCTGTCTGCCTCCAGGCCCATGCGGAATGCGTTGACGACACGAATCTAGAACACAAGGAAAATGAAGAAATGCTAAGCATGCAACATCAAAAAAACAAATGATGAACATAAAAAACAAAAATCACCAGAAGCAGAAGTATCTATAGGTTAAATTAAAGGTCCAGAATGTTCTCCCAAAAAGCTTCAAACAAATTTGACTGGTAACTATCACAATTTTCATATTAAGAAATTTCAATAAAGCTTCAACAAATGTTACAAATATTGCCAAGCAGAATTTATTTCTTACATTCATTCTTGAAAAGCTTATCAAATCAATTAATATTTTTAGAAATTGGTAAATAAAATTGTTTCTTAAAGCTGCCTTAAATTTAACGACTGATGGGTTTGTTTTTCAAAAGTTGAGCTAAAATCTAAAACTGTGCTATTCAAATTCTAAAATAATTTCTTGATAAAATTTTTCACATATGGCAGGTGCTAGAAAAATGAAAAAGTCTCTGTATTGTTAAAATCTTTATAACTTTTCAGCATATCTTAATAAAACTGACAGACTTTACATACATCATGAGGAAAGCTTTCCAACTTTAAGGAATTTCATTTTCAGCATAAATATCACAATCAAGTATGATTTAATTTATTAATTTAATATAAAATCAGCAAGGTATTTACACAATACCATTTCACAGTGCAATAGAGCAGCACTTCCAACCCAACTACACCAACCCACTATGAAACAGGATAGCAAAACAGTTTTTAGTCTCTGACATAATCAAAACAAGGAAGACTTAAGAAGTCTCGTCCAAATTTTCTTGTAAACTTACAAACACGCAGAATTCCCATACTGGATTGTGGAATTTTGAAATACAGTAGAAGCAAATCACGCTATGTGGCTGAGCTAAGGAATATGAAGTGAAGTAACAGACTTTCATAAACTACATCTGGGAACAACAACTGCACATTATAAGCATATATATTAGAATACCAGAAGCACACGAAGGGCAACAAAGAAAGGATAATTAATTGAAGAGTTAACCCGATAAAGAGTACTTAGTGCAATTAGACATTAAGAGGTTTTAGAACAATTTAGCAACACTGCTGCATGTTCGCTATACCAGTTCCAAGTCAGGATAAACCAGAGGAGGTTAGGACAGTACATATGGCGTTGATACTACTTGGCCCACAATTAAAACAAAGGGAAGTGCAAGCTCATGGAGTTCAGGACAGAGAAAAACGGCAGAAAGTGCGAGTCCAATATTCCCATTAAGCTCAATACAGTAGAATATTACAAAAACATTAAAGTTAAAAATAGAAATTTTGATAAAATCAATTTTGAAGCTCTTAGTTCAATGATGGACAATTTTTAGAAAAGTGAGGTTGATATGTGATAGTTGGATGTATAAAACATGTTGGCTGATTCCTAGACCAAAGACAAAGTGCCAGAAAGCAAGACTACGATTAATTTGTAATGCAACTAAATGACTATTCCACTAATAAAGATAGAGAAATATCTGCATAAGAGGACTGAAATGAACAAAACTGGGAACAAAATAACTAAAAATACATCAAAGGCCATGCTTAATGATTCCATCAAGAAAGTAATTACATTAAGTAATCGCCTTTACCACTTTTTATGAAGAACAAGTTTAAATTATTGATCCGTTTTATGCTGAAAATCATGCAACATGCTGATCATGATCTTGAATACTCGATCTGCACATGAATACTCGATCTGCACATCCATACAAATAAATCTGCACTTAATCAGTTATTCCAAAATGATCCCACAATTGCAAACATGTATAGCAACTAATAGACTGTCCTGTAAACACTCAGAAACCTACAAGAAATAATCCTCCATACTGCACCTTACAACACATCTCTTCTTATCAGTTAAACTATAATGATCAACAACTGGATCATGATCATGATAATTACAACTTATATAACATCAACAAAATATCAGCCTTTGCCAATTATTTTGTATAAATTCAACTGACATAATTCTTCTCCTGCTACAAGTACTAAACATATAACTGAGCAAGACCTATTATTCCTACAGTTGTTTTTTTGCATTAAATTATGCCTATTATAAATGTATCTCCTATTATTAATAGCACTTTTTAACTTAAGGGATATATAACAAAGGTTACTTAGATAAGTAATACAGTGCAATCCCATTAACAAACAACCTGTTTATTCACAAATTATATCTTATTGTGAAATGGCTCCTGATGTAGCCTATTTAACATGAGACACATTAACACACAATGCAGGAACTTGCTGTGTAGCTCTGCAGGGTTTTAAATCAATACACACTCTGCACTGGCTAATATTCAGTCTCATGGCATTTAATTAAATAGACAGTCTGTATTTGTAAATTATACACTGCTGTATTTCACTATGGCCCTCTTAACCTGCGGTTCACTAACAAGCACTCATGATTACTTCGACTCCAAGGACTATGCGTAAATGAGTCTGCACTGTAGTCTGTAATGACTGATTCTCACTCAACTGCTAGAACTATATCTATCATGATTAACTTTAGATTGACTAATAAATTATAATTAAGTCTTAGCATCTTTAACCCTGGTATTGTGTTAAACCTATAAGGTTTCCATTACCGTGTCTGGTACTAAACAAGCAGAGTTACTACATAAATATACAAGTTTCTTGTCTATGATAAATTTGTAATTCGTTTTGGTATAGAAAATTCTGGCGATTATTAGACTAGTGGTTAGCATTCTGGACTGCCAATGGAAAGGTTGTGGGTTCAAATCCCCCACAAGGATAGCATTTGTTGAATGATTTGGCTCCACTTTCCCCCTAGCCAACGCAGATATAATTAGCACACTGACTGTACGCTGTCAGTGGGAAGATTGGGTGGCAAAGGAGAGGCTAATTAAATACAGTTGCTAACAATTCAGGTACTCATAACAGCTCGTTTCTTCTAAAAGTGGGACAGAACATTTTAATTGGAAAACGTAATGTTAATTTAAAGGTAATTTTCAGGTAATGTAGAGGGATGATATACAACATCAGCTCAAGACAGTTTGATCAGCTTCAACACATAACCTCAGCTGTTTAAAGTACTCAAACTGGTAATCGCTAACTCCACATTACATCAGAGCCTGAGGCATTGAAGTCGGTAGCAGAACCAATCATACTGTCCACACAATCTGTTTCTTATTATTGTCATTCTTTACTGCTGGTATCACCACTACGTTGAACCAAGCTGAATAGACTAATGTCTCAAAATGCGAAGACATCTTTGCTAATCCTAGATCACTCCTCTGCCAGGAATCATCAAAAGCAGTCAAGTTTAATTCTAGAGTCACTCTTTAAATCTAGTTCACTCCTCTGGCAGTCATCAAATAGTCAACTTTAAGTAGAGTCACTCGAATTGGACTGCATATGCAACTAGACATCTGTTTGCAACTGAATAATACCTGATGTATCTGATTCTTGCACCGCATGAGTCATCAGGAAAGTCTAGACATGTATATAAGGTATTTTGCAGGTCAAATAAGCAGCCACGTCCAACAAGAAATTTTGGACATCAATGGACATACACGGACATTTGAACCTAGTTTGCATAATGGTACCATATTTAAATCCATTTACCAGTACACTACATTACAAATCAATAATCTTCTCCAAAGTCAGCCTTATGCGTCATTAGTCGATTTTCCTCCTTGCTGCTTGTTCAAACAATGGAAAATGTATGCAACAACGAGTCGAAGAGGGAAAACATTCTAGAATATTTGATGGACATATGCCAATTATGTCTGTCAAATGTTCTACAATGGAAAAGGATGAAAAGATAAAAAAAATCACAGCTGATTGCAGAATAAAGAAAAAGAAGAACAGATATGTTAAAGAGGAAATCTCTTAGAAAATGAAAATTGATGTAATATGATGATGAAGAGTTCTCTGCCCAAAGGCAGGTCCATTGGCTTTATGCCACCCAGGGATGAGATGAGTGGGGTGGTTTCCCGTTGCCTTCCTCAGACAATTTATGGGTGAGCCACTTGTGCAAGATTGCTATATCCAAGGTCATATGTCCACGATTCAAACCTGTGACCCCCTAGTTACAAAGGGCACAGAACATACCGCTACACCGCCGCATCCCTCGACGTAATATAAGTTACAAATAATCTAAAACTCAGTACTCTTCATCAGTTATAACAGACAAATACCTGACAGGCACTAGAAAAAATCAGCTATCAGTATGAAGGAGAAATTATGTAAAAGAATTGGCCATAAAGTCTCCTTCATCTCATCAGCTGGATATAAGGATGGTGCAAATTTCCAGATGCAGGACCCTAATAACTGAGGAACATGATGAGACAAATCACGCAAGCCTTGGCCAGTTTTACTTCAACAGGACTAGAAATGAGGACACAATGACGAAAATTACATCACCAACACTGTGGCATTTAGACAGTTGATATTTCATGCTACGAAGTCTGATACAGCTTACCAGTCTCTTCCTCTTGATAACATCTTTCCTTCTAGCATTGCAACAGTAGAGTTTCACCAAACTGTTGAAAATTCTGATTCAGTTAAATTAGACACCATACCTAGATTGTCTGCCCACAACCACAAACGCTATTCTACCCTCTCACCATAAACAAATCATAATCACAGCTGTGAGGACAAACCTGGTGCTGGAGTCTGGTGAGGCCTCTTATCCACAAGATCTGTCCCCGACCAGCCTCATCATTCATGGCATCTTCCTCCACATCCTTCTCCATCCGTTCGATCTCTTCTGGTGACGCTGCACCAAGGACCATGTTCTTTGGAAGTCTGTGAGTTGGTATGCAAGTCACCAGCTGCAATACAACAAGACAATTATCCATTGGTAAATTAAAACATTCTGGAAGGAACTATGCCTCAGGTAGCAATTATCAAATGCACTGGACCTTTCTTTATAGCACTGCATTTTTAAACCTTATAGAGTACTGCATATAATAAGAGGACATATTCTAATGAGGGTAAGTTATAGTGAGGACATATTCTAATGAGGGTAAGTTATAATGAGGACATATTCTAATAAAGGTAAGTTATACTGTACAAATACATATTTTAACCATGGTTAAGTTATAGTGAGGACATAGTCTAATTAGGATAAGTTATAGCGAGGACATGTTCTAAAGCTTAGGTTCAGTTGAGAACCATGTTTCTAAACTGCAATGCGTGTCCTGATGATCCACCTTATCGGAAGGGTCCAGCAAAATTTTGAATTAAATGCACATGCATCCTGTCAAGTTGCAACTGCTGCTCGCTCTTTATCTATTCAACTGCAATTTAGTTGATGTAATTCATTTCTCTTTAGAAAATCGTTCTCTGTTGTGTGACAAAGTAACAAAACCAAACAAATGCCAGTGGGTTAGAATGTCCAGCCCCTTTGTGGTCAGTTACATTTGAAATCCCCTCCAACAGAAAACACAAGTTCCAAAATTCAAGAAAGGCCAAGCACAGTAGACAACTCAAGAATGTCAGTGCTGTTCTGCATTAAGCAGTTTCTCAAAACTCATATTAGCAAAGGATTAATCAAACTTCTGAACATAATGTCAGTGCACCAGTGCACCAGAGGACAGAACATAAGACCAGTGAACCAGCGCACCCAAGTACTGAACATAAGGCCAGTGCACCAGAGTACTGAACATAAGGCCAGTGCACCAGAGGATTGAACATAAGACCAGTGAACCAGCGCACCAAAGTACTGAACATAAGGCCAGTGCACCAGAGGATTGAACATAAGGCCAGTGCACCAGAGGATTGAACATAAGACCAGTGCACCAGAGTACTGAACATAAGGCCAGTGCACCAGAGTACTGAACATAAGGCCAGTGCACCAGAGGATTGAACATAAGGCCAGTGCACCAGAGGATTGAACATAAGGCCAGTGCACCAGAGGACTAAACATAAGGCCAGTGCACCAGAGGACTGAACATAAGACCAGTGCACCAGAGGACTGAACATAAGACCAGTGAACCAGCGCACCAAAGTACTGAACATAAGGCCAGTGCACCAGAGTACTGAACATAAGGCCAGTGCACCAGAGGATTGAACATAAGGCCAGTGCACCAGAGGATTGAACATAAGGCCAGTGCACCAGAGGACTAAACATAAGGCCAGTGCACCAGAGGACTAAACATAAGGCCAGTGCACCAGAGGACTGAACATAAGGCCAGTGTACCTGAGGACAGAACATAAGGCCAGTGCATCAGAGTACTGAACATAAGGCCAGTGTACCTGAGGACAGAACATAAGGCCAGTGCACCAGAGTACTGAACATAAGGCCAGTGCACCAGAGTACTGAACATAAGGCCAGTGCACCAGAGTACTGAACATAAGGCCAGTGCACCAGAGTACTGAACATAAGGCCAGTGCACCAGAGGATTGAACATAAGGCCAGTGCACCAGAGGACTAAACATAAGGCCAGTGCACCAGAGGACTGAACATAAGGCCAGTGTACCTGAGGACAGAACATAAGGCCAGTGCACCAGAGGACTGAACATAAGGCCAGTGCACCAGAGGACTGAACATAAGGCCAGTGCACCAGAGGACTGAACATAAGGCCAGTGCACCAGAGGACTGAACATAAGGCCAGTGCACCAGAGGACTGAACATAAGGCCAGTGCACCAGAGGACTGAACATAAGGCCAGTGCACCAGAGGACTGAACATAAGGCCAGTGCACCAGAGGACTGAACATAAGGCCAGTGCACCAGAGGACTGAACATAAGGCCAGTGCACCAGAGGACTGAACAATAAGGCCAGTGCACCAGCGTGCCAGAGGACTAAACATAAGGCCAGTGCAGTTGAGGTCAGGTCATTTACAACTTGGCTCATACAAATCAATGCCAAACTCTAATGAATTCTATTGAATGAAACATTTACCTGGCCCCAGAGTAGTTCACCAAAGCCAAGGAAGAAGCACCACAACCACTGTTCAATCGTCAAAGAATGTGTAAAAAACGCATGGCCTCCAAACTGCACAATGATGATCTGAAAGAGAACAACTGAATCAACAAATAACCGTACAATAATTTGTTTAATTGCATTTAATTAAATTCATTCCCATCTCCAATGGAAAATTGCACAGAGAAAGACTAGGTGTCTTTTTGGAGCCATTTCAAGCAATGCATTGTAAAAGGAGAGCATTTAATGTTTGATGCCTTTGAAAAGTTCCTGAAGGGTGGTCCATAAATAGCCAGACATATACATAAATACAAACATCCATAAATACATACATACATACATACATACATACATACATACATACATACATGCATAAACACATATACGAGGTCACACCCTAAAGTTCACAAGTAAAAGAGGTGAAATTAACCTAACAAACATATCTATATATAAATCCAGATATGCATCCCCTTTGCAAATGTTGTGGTACAGACTGCTTGGGTCTAAGGATGTTTTTAGCCAAAGAAAAAACATGACAACAGCAATTCAACATGGAAATCCAAAATGTTTCATTTAACAGTTGACAATAAGTGAAACTGCAAACACAAAATGGTCAGCTGAAGCAAATGCAGCTGAAAATTCAAATAACTCATAGTCACTTATTGTTATTTCACTGGACCACTACACTTAACCAGATATAACGCCCCTTGGCACATGTTCAACAGTGCAGTTTAAGTTTCACTTTAGGTCTGCAATCAATCTTCAAAGTTTTGATTTATAGTCAGCTGACCTTACTATAAGGGTTGACTTAGATTTTGATCGAGAATTCTCTTTAGGTTAAGTATCATTACTCACTGAATTATCTTTATGTGTAGTACATAATCATAATGTACACACAATGTACACAGATTTGCACAGGAGTTCTGAATGTAACGGGCATTAGTGCAGTGATTTCAAGATATGTTTAGTATGCTTATTAGTTTTCAAAGTGATTTGACAATAAATTTAAGAAACCTCTGCTAAGGCAACATCCATGCAACAGCCTAGAAATCAAATAATTTACTACACAAATACGACTCTACCGTCATTAGTGCTCAGAATCGTGGGCATGGGACTGAAGAGTATTTTGGTTTAAGCACAAAACAACAGCAACCTAACTGGACAACTATTCCCCAGTTAGAGTCTAAGGGTCTGTGCACAGTTCATGACCAGTGTTATCGCTGTGACCTCGGCTTTGCATCAGACACCTCATCACATCAGTTATAAACTAGACACTTGGCTTATGAGTATCAGCAGGCATATGCCTAAAACGCAACCTACGAAAGACAGCATAATGCCAAGAATCTTTGCTTGCCTGAGCTGCAAATGTAAAGATCCAGATGCCAATGAAGATTGGATTGCGGATCAGGCCTTCGAAGACGTTGCGCTGGCCGTGGATCTTGCGCGCATTGATCTCGTTGAATAGAGTCATCAGGACGAACGTGTTGAAGATGATTGTGAAATGGGGCGACGGAGATGGAGGGCTGTGCGATGATGGATCCATGCGACCATTGTCTATGTCAAACCACTTATCACCTGCAATGCACATCACACTTCAGCTTAACATAACAAGTAATAGTAATAATCCAGGACAATGCTTCATGAAATTTCTTCAAATTCTAAGAAATCTTTTCATAGCATTACAATTAAACCTGAAACTCTTTAAAACATGCTCCATTGTAACACAAATTTTGACATAACACCATCAGGGACACAGATACCAACGATACATCAGCTTTAGAAATGACCTCATCATCACATGACATTGTTAGAACACAGTTTTTGATGTGACTTCCAAAGACAGGGTGAGAATGAGTTTCCACTGTATTGTGGCAATTACTTTTGTATCAGTGCTAGTTGAGAAAGATAAGCACATTGAACACAAAACCACAAGATTACCGTCTATACTCGTCTACAAATTAACGTTGCATATAAGTCGACCCCTAAATTTGTTTACCTTGGACATGGAAGAAGTCTATGACCCACGAATAAGTCAACGCGTGTTTTATGTACAGCCAGTAAATCGGGACATTTCATGAATCTTTTACCCAAGAACTAAGGGAACCAAGATGAGGATATATGCAGCAGGAACATGTGCTTTGCATACATTAGAGTGTCATCCTACTATATACGGTACTCAACATTCGTTCTTAATGTAGTTGAAGTTTCATGAGGAGGCTTCAAACTATGACCTCAATATGAAAACATTTCAATCAAAACCGGGGTATTTGAAAACCGCCTGGAGCATCATTGCACAATCCTTACAGAACACAAAACATTGGATACATCTGCTACGGAAATCACTACAACTCAGCTTTGTGCCAAAACTTCCCAAAAGCACTCCAAGTCCACTAATGATGCTTTTGTTATACAGAGTTTCAAGGTTTCAGTTATAGCTCATACAACTGCCAGAGAGCAGTTCAAACTGGCAAAAAGCCTCACCTGCAAACAGGATGGTGAAAATGACAACAAGCTGATAGACACCGTGTCCAATGATGTTCTTCATCATTGTCCGCGAAATCAGTGGCTTAGTTCGGCCATACGGCTTTCTTTTGAGCATTTCCTCATTTGGCAGCTCTGTTGCCAGTGCCAGTGATGCAAGGGTGTCCATTATAAGGTTGACCCACAACATCTGAATAGCTTTCAATGGTGACTCCTATAATTAGAAATAATCAACTTGTGAGCACAGTATCACAGAAGTGTAGCAGGAATTAACCACATGCTTGTTAAACATTACAGACACTTTTCTACAATATTAATCTGATGTTTATAAAGGCATTAACTCACAGTCATAAAATATTATGGCATAAAGTAATGAACTCTTTTGCACAGACACTGTTGTTTCTCTTACCTCGTATGACAGATTTATACTGATTTCAACATGTTTAGTATACCGTTGTCACCAACTGATGATTATTTGATTATATGTATTAATGATTAGTGTACTTAGGGTGACCCTGGTAGCAGAACCTTATAATGTTCCTTGTGGGTTTACCTATTGGTGCCATTGTATGTGACTGTCTGGAAATGTATTTTGTTATATGGTGATCAATAAAACAATCTGAATCTGAAAAAATCTTAATCTGAACTCACATTTACAGTACTAACATATAATACAATACAACTGTATTTTGATACTGCCCTCCTTCCAAAGTTCAGAAGTGCACATGACCATACAACAGAACATCGATGGCGCAGGGTCGCTACGCAGTGGCTTTCGGTAGATTCGAACCTCTGACCGTCTGGTTACAAGGCACAGAACATACCATTACACTCACCTGCATGTCCCACCACTTACCGGACATTCAGATGATGTGCTTCAGTACATCAATTGAGCCCAACATGCTTTTTCCCATGTTCACATGTATTTTTGGGAGTCTCCCATTGCATAAACATACTACTCTATTAAACCCTACTCACCATCAGTGATGGGCACCAAACTATTTTTTTTAGTTAAACTAAAACTATTTTCCAACTAAAAAATAAAGTTTAACTAAAGTTGGCAACTAATTTTGGAAATTAGTTAACTAAACTAAAAAAAGGAGATAACAGAGGTTGAGTGAACTGCAATAATGCAGAGCGTCAATGACAATTTCACCTACAAACTATGTAATACTGTTCTAGCTTACAGTTACAGGCATACTGTAAGTAGTGTATGAATTTGAAAACAGAGGCTGTTAATGCTAAAACCATGCAGTGTTAATCAATAAGTTTCACGTTGAGTTGTTGACAGTGTTCAATGTTCATTGCGGAAAATAGTTGCGTATTGCTGATTTTTTTAGTTAAACTTTTCAGTTAACAACCAAAATTTTTTAGTTAAACTATGTTTTAACTAAACTATTTTTTTTAGTTAAACTTCATCCTTAACTAACATTTTTTAGTTAAACTAAAAGTTATCAACTTTTAGTTAACTGTTGCCCATCACTGCTCACCATACATTTCAGCCTACCTAAAGCTGCACTTGTTCGGATCTGATAAAAAGCAATATGTGCAGCACTTTGATAACTATATAAAAGATGTCATGTTAAGTATGATGATACACACATTTATAAAGCATGCTCCAAGGAATGCCACAATGACTGCGACCACGTTGACCGTCAGCTGGAATTGCAAGAATTTGGCGATACTGTCGTAAACATTACGACCCCACATTACAGCCTTTACGATGCTTGTAAAATTGTCATCTGTCAAAATAATGTCAGAAGCCTCCTTGGCAACATCTGTGCCAGCAATACCCTGGAAAGAAATAGACAGCATAATAAGACAACGGAAACTGATGCTTGAATTAGGACATAAAATAAAACAAATGAACACTTATGAAAAACTGAAAAATGCTTAATTTCCTGATCCATTGTTCCGTGCTCCTGCATATCAACATGATGACATCAGGGTTTCTCTTCCATTGGATTGCCTTTAAGAAACTCTACTAATAGGAATTCATTAAGATCTCTTCACTCCAGATTTATATTACATTCTCACCAGGGGCGCCGCCAGACTTAAAAAAATTGGATGCACACCGCTCCCATCCACACCCGTCCTCTGTCTGCAAGTCTTAGTCATACACTGAAAATGACTCAGAGTGACTCATAAAAGTACAGTAGGCCTATAACACATGGATATGATATCATATGATACTATTTGTACATACTGTATGGTAAACCAAAATTACACAGTGAAATTGTCAAAATTATCGATGCGATGCGTAATCCTTTGATTTGGTGGGTGGACACACATGCGCCCAGTGCGTCACGCTGTCGGCGCCCCTGATTCTCACGTTTGCTCAAGATATTCCATATCCATTCGTTGACTGATAGCCATGTACAGAGACCCCCAGAAGTTCTTAAGAGGTGCTACAGAAATTTCATTTAAATACCTTTATTGTTCTGAACACTAAACACTTACAAAGCAATGCATCACACCATTAAATATTCAGACATAATAGGTAGACTCTGAAGAGACCACCGTTCCACTAACTAGGGTTCCATATTTCATTGCATAATCAATTGATTGTGGTGAAGCAATATACAGCTTATATAACTTAAATTTGTTCCTTCTCTTACAATATAAAACAACAGGAGATAACATTGAAACTAACACAACAGCACAGCACATTGAAATAAGGACCTAAAGAATAATCTATAATCCGTAACATTATGCAGAAGTTTTTGGATAGCCTCAAAGGTTCTTGAAGGCACCGGATACCATTGGTATCCTGTATCCCGGCTGTCAGCAAACTAAGAGAATTACCTTGATGTTTGCCACTTTAAATATTTCCAGTGACACAATATTCAAGTACCCCTCTGAGTAGTTCCCTTGAAGGGGCACTATATCAGAAGCAGAAAATGATGTGCTTACCATTGCAAACCCAACATCTGCCTTCTTCAATGCTGGACCATCATTTGTGCCATCGCCTGTCACAGCTACCACTTCACGACTTGGGTTCAGCCGACTGTCAATGATACCCTTCACAAGGGTGTACTTGTCCTGCGGGGAAGATCGGGCCAGGACTCGCAGGCGAGGCCAGACTTTGTCAAACAGCTCCTGTTCAACCTAAAGAAAACCAATTGATCTGAAAGGTTTAAATTGTCACACAATGAAATTATGTAATACAATAAGGACATCATGTCACCAGTGCCTCGTTTAATATGAAACATCCTGCATCTTGTATTACATAACAAAAGGGTTAAGCCCATCAAATGACATTAAAGGTGACATGTGATGGTAAGAAACAACACTGTTCTGCTCAGTGAATGTAATGTTACAGAGTTTTGAAAAGTATCTTCCATTAATTGCCTGTGTTAGCATGAAGAAGAACTTTGCATCTGATTTTTTTTAATGATGCAGCCAATGACAACCAGCAGCATTTTGTAACTCACTTTCGCAAATGATACATCCAATCACCACCAACCAGTAGTACTTTTTAATTAAGTTTGCAAATAATAGACTCATGTCCCCAATCCGTCGAACCTGAGAACAGAAAAAACCTTACTTCAGAGTCTGGATCTTTCCGGATGCGAGCATTGAATTCCTTTCCTTCCATCACAAGGAAGTCATCACCTGGCTTAAGAATGCCGCACTTGAGTGCAATTGACCGGGCCGTGTTGACATTGTCACCCGTCACCATCCGGACCGTGATACCTGAGTTCTGGCATTTCCGAATTGCATCAGGAACCTAGACCCAAGAAAAACATTGACGACATCTCCTCATCACCTCAAAACCACGTGTCTTTATGGGTCATGCATAATTACGTAACGCTCGAGAGTGGGTGGGTGATGTCCTTGAAAACATTACGAAATGCTACGTGGGTGGGTGTATGGAGATGAACGTTATGTAACGCTTTTACCAACAGCTAAGTTATAAATGAATTTTAAATTAACATTGAATGACACTTTAGACACAATGTGATCGAAGTTCAAACTTCGTGCCATTGATTTAAAACTTAACTAAAACACGCAATAGTATATATCAACACTAAGTTAGTGTTTAATACAGTGTCACGGTGCAATCGAAGTTCAGACTTATTGAATAACATCTGCCATTGATTTAAACATGAGGATAAATAAAAAAATGTGCTATATAAATTTACTTTGTCATAGAATAAATTTCAAACATTTAAAATTGATGCCCTACAAAACTGAGCAATATTTGTATTAATAATTAATTATCAAAGTGCTCAGACTAAGCAAATAATTAGTTAATCTTAATTTTGATTAATTATTAATATTTGAGTCCATGAAACTTTTCACAGTGTGTAAAACTTTTTACTCTTGACGTAAAACTTAAAAAAACAAAATTGCATGTCAAACATGACTGTCATTTATATAAATAAAACATTCTGTATATTTTAGGTCTACTGTCAAATTCTAATTCACATACTATATTAAATTCGCTATAAAATATGAATTATGATTGCACGTTCACATAGTAAATCTAAAATGATTTTTTGTAACAATAAATACGTAATGCGGGGGGTCCAGGGAAATGTTACGGAGCGTTATAGGGTGGGTGGGTGGCTGTCATTTTTGGCGTTACGTAAGGGAGATTCTCAAAAGGCAAAATATAAACACTCACGTATATATACATACATACATACATATATACATACTTACATACATATATACATACATACACGCATACATAGCTACATCTATATATGCAGTGGCTAACTCTTGGCATCTCACGTCTTAACATACATTTACCCTGTTGCACATCAAACCAAGTCAACATTGATAATATTGTTCCATTACTTGAAATCCCACTGGGAAGTTATAAATATCTCCTTGAAATCTACGATGTTGTGCAATTGTGAACAGACAACGTTACAGTGCTCTAGAAATTGTCCGTGTTATTATTATTATATTATATATTATTATTATTATTATTGTTAATTATTATTATTAATTCTCAAAAGGCAAAATATAAACACATAATAATAATTTTAATTATTATTATTGTTTATATTTTGCCTTTTGAGAATCTCCCTTACGTTCCTCTCTCCGCTCAGCTGCGCAGGCTGAACTTGTTGTTCCCCGCGTGCGGACAACCATACGGCAGCGCCGTGCCTTCTCTGTGGCTGCCCCCATGACCTGGAATGGGCTTCCTACCAAGCTCCGTCAATTACCGATTGGTCATTTCACCCTGTTTCTTACTGTCCTCAAAACTGCGTTATTTGACCGTGGTTGGGCTGGGAGTGCTCCTGAGTAGGCAATCTTGAAGGAGCGCTATATAAAACTACTTTAATAATAATAATAATAATAATAATAATAATAATATTATTATTATTATTATTATTATTATTATTATTATTATTATTAGATGCTGTCCACAAACAGCACATCCATCCATCATCCACATCGATGTCATACAAAGTTTCTGTCGAAAAAGTCTGAAACTGACCTCAAGTGGTGAAACACACTAAACTTTCAATCACTATAAAACGTTCTCACCTACGACTTATCAGAACTAAGTTTGACGTCGCAATGACTAACTAGGCAAGACCTCTCATCTGGCCCTCTATCAGGTAAATAACTGATGACCTGACACAATATAAAAGGCAAAGCCTGACCTCAGGCCTGACAGGATCCTCGATGCCAACAATGCAGATGCAAGTGAGGTTGGTGACAATGTTGCTCTCCTCCTCCCAGTCCGGTTCCACTTGGACGAGCTCATCACTTTGAGAAGCATCTCCTGAAAATCAGATGACATGATTAAGAGCAGCTCTCAGTATCAGCCATGTAGAGAACACGAAAACTGAGATAAGACAAACCATGCAAGCGTCGTAAGCAACAGCGCAAAGCAGAGGTAGCTGACTATCTGAACAAAACCTCTGACAAGTCTAGAGGAGCCTTTATCATTGGAAACACTTCTGGAATACCTCACGGCTGTCTGCTACCTTGATTTGAAATCACATCGACTGATACTCAGTACATAAGGATATTAGGGTATGACCAACTCCTACAGCAGGTAAACTGAGGAACAATAAGATAAACAAAACAGAAGGGTAATATGAGACATAGGTGAGGTAAAATTAAGCATAGATAGAGGCAACATAAGTATGTATGCACATATAAGACAATCTATAGTTGCTTATCAGAACCTCTCAAAAGGGCAGAGCAGTTCATAAAAGGTACTTCTGAGAGGCTTTTAAAAGGCACACACAATACCAGATATTACAAAATTTACATGTGTGTGTGTGTGCGCACGCACAAGATTGAATAAAACACTAAGCAAATTGCACAAAAACACAAAAATACAATAACAGAATATAACAAGAAGAAACATCATTTTTCCTGTGAAGTCTGAGACCTCCACCAAACAATACTCAACTGCTTACTCCAACGTACTAAAGACAATGGTAATCAATTTACCAAAGACGTAATCTTTGAATGCAACACAGATGGTTCTCATTCCGCCAGAGGCCATTGGCTCTATAACATTCTGCACCATCTCGTCCTGGTCATGAGTAGAGAACCGGTGTGCCAACCCATCACGTCCAAGGATCCAGTTGCATCTAAATCAAACAATCACAACACTTTATAAATGCACTAGCACCATTATTGTAATGCACAAGGCATTAATTGACAATTGCTTCTCAGCAACACTGCATGTGTAACAAACCAAAAAATATCTTAAAAACTGAAGACGTACATCAGGTCAATGAGCGGCAGATAGCTCAAACATTCACAGTAGATTAAGCTACTGCTACAAACTGTTGCTTACTTCTTCAACACAATTTCAGACGCTCCTTTCGTGAACAGCCGGAAGCCGCCTCCCGGCCGATGGATAACTGTGCTCATGGATTTCCGGACAGAATTGAATGTGTAGACTTTGTGAATCTTCTCCTCGGGTACTTCTGCCCGATACGTCTCGTAGTCCTGGCCAAGGTCCAACAGGAATCCAAGCAAAGCACATTCCGTCTTGTTTCCAACCTGCTTTGGCAACTCTCCTGGGTTGTCGGGAGGCTAAAACGTTCACACAGACAGTCTTATCATGACTCGTGAATAAAGGATAAAATGTTCAATTACCTCTCTCTCTGCAAATTCACAGAGCATCCTATGGCACTGCATATACTTCTACAAGGATGCAACTTGCAATGAAATGTGCTGACTGTATTTTTGTGATTGCATACATAGCATCTCTTCAAGATAGACTTATCAGAGGCACTCCGGACTTTCCAACAGAAAAACAGATCGAACAGAAATGTTTTCAAGTTCTTAAATAACAGAGATCAACAACAACCAAGGAGCTAAACACTGATCCAAAGTATTCTACTGATACTCTCTGTCTGCCAGAATAGATCTAAACCGGCAAACATAAAGGAAGTCGACATACAAGTGCTGAAGGGCAAACCAGATACCAAGAAGAAAAACTGCTCCTGAACACATCAAGAGGCAAAAGACAGATTTAAAACCAACACACTTCATAAATTAACAAAAAGAAAACAAACTCAAAACTCATAATAATGCAGTCGTTGGGTACCAAATCAAGAACGGCCTCATAATTAGGTCATGTCATACTTTAGGTCATGGTAATTCCTATAGCTGAACTACTTTTCGGATTCATATCCTGGGTTGTGTATTATCAGAATTTGTATTATAGCTGTAAAATGTGCAATACGATTCAGAATACAACTTAAAACAAAGTTTCCTTTCAGCAAATCCACGTGACTCAGCAAGTTTGTGTCATATCAGATGCAGAGTCATGAAACTAAAATTTTTACCATAACTCTTGATGTATAGCCACTGTTTATGGAGATAGCTCTCAGCATGACATCTCGAATTGCTGCTGGTATGTCCTCAAATTTAGGAGTTGTCTTGTGATGGACCACTATCCAAACAAACACAAAAATGATACAGTTATTAAGCACAAATTCACTATATGAGTACATTAGTACTAACTCAATTAACATAAAGAACATAAGAACTTAGAGTTCTAAAAAACAAATCTTTCTGATGCCTTTTATATCTTTACCTCACCCTCACCCTGCCTTGTGCGACCTGTGCTGGAGTGCGGATCTGTTTTGGAGTGCCGTTGATTAAAGCTTAGTGCATTATTGTAGTGTAGAGAAACAAGGTTAGATTAGACTAGGCTAGAAGCGAATTAAAGAAAATTTCCTTGAATGCATTATTAGTGAGGCGACCAATCACAGTGATCAGGAAATCAAAGTAGTAATTAGCAGGAGCTACAGTGGTCAGACTGATCAGACCTTAGAAAATATCACCTGCACAAGAAAAGTTAGCATATATATGTTGACTAACTCAACTTTCCAAGGCATAACCTATTAACCCACCAACCAACTCAGGTAAATACAAATGCCCTGTTACATTACTAAGCCTGTCAGCAGGCACCCAGAGGCCTCGGTATCCATGCGAAGGGAGGCATCCGAGCCGTCAATCATAAATCCGAAACCCAGGCAAAAAAAGTAAGATGGTTACTGTATTAGTCAAAGGCTAACAGCTTCATAACCTGCAGTTATCTGTGGCCTGTGATGCCATGAGATGGAGGTATCGTCTTACATTCGACAGATCAATCAAAGAAGCAAATTTGTTTAGTCTCTCAGATAATAGAAATCAGTGCATTGTCCTACTGATGGACAAAAAGATAATGCAGCCTCGTCGGTACGGTGATTGCTTAACTTAATCTTATCAGGTTTCAACTTAGCTTCTCTGTAATGGTTTATGACTTCAACTATGATTCACTTGAAGCAACCATCGATCAATGCTTAAAGCATCATGACAACAGCACCATAGAATTCATTAGATTACATTAACTAACTTTGAATTCAGCCTAACAGCATATAATGACTCGCACATGGCCTGTTGCATGATTAATTTATTATCAAATGACGAAGTGATGGATAGTCGATACCTGCTTAAATGGATTCGGGTACCTGGGTTGAAATAACTGTTCATAGTTACATAATTAATGCTAAAGGTTGGAAAGTAATAATAAATAAGTTAAGTATTGAAGAGAACGCACTTCCAACGTAGCTCTGGACAACGGTCATTCGATTAGTCGTCAGAGTCCCGGTCTTGTCTGAACAGATAGCGGTAGCATTTCCCATTGTCTCACAGGCGTCCAGATGACGCACGAGGTTGTTGTCAAACATCATTTTCTACAAAACAATCGTGTTCTAATTATGCATGTGTCCATTTAACTGTATTGTAATTGCAATTAAACAGAAACAAATCAGAGGCACTCTGGAGCTGACATCAAAACTGCAATCAACTAGAATGATTTTCAAACGCTTACGGAACGAGTTATAGAAAGACCAAGAGGCAAAAGTTGCAGACTTGCACGTGAAATAGTGATAGCATGACAGTACGAGTGGATGTGATACACCTTACCAATATCAGCAATGAGAGAAAAGGAAATACTTGTACAGCATATCACTATATGCTATCCGTCCCGTTTGCCCGTACTGCTATCATGCAGACCCGCGCTTTCTCGGTGGTTGGCCCGACCATATGGAATGGCCTTCCCTCTGAGCTGCGCCTACATCCTAGGTCAGAGGTGGGCAAACTACGGCCCGCGGGCCGGATCCGGCCCGCCAACACTTTTTATCCGGCCCCCACAACTCTTCAGAAAATATAAAAAAATTCAGACCGTGAGCAGTTTTCTTCGTTTTACTCTCGTGGCGCTTCTCTCTTACTTACTATTCCGGTCTTATCTCTAATAATAACTCTATGCATTAACTCTGCCGATCTGCCCCACTTCTCTGCAGAGCTTTTGCACATGATCTGTATCCGCAGAAGTAAAATGCGTTCAACTAAAGCTCATATTAGTAAATCACTTTGTAAATCGGCTTGATCTTTTTGTTCCCAGGGCTAAAACTGCCTTGGCCCAGCACCGGGCGTTTGCTGTAGTGGGTCCCACAATCTGGAATGACCTCCCCCTCTGCTCAGGGCCAAACTAATGACTGGATTTTCCTCATCAGTCTCGCGTTCCCTAAAGGCGTTTTTGTTTCCCCTGGGCTTCTGTCCTGAGAGCGCCTCTGAATAGTCATTCTGCGAGAAGCGCTTTATAAATTTCTAGATACAGTACAATACAATAATGTTGCTTTCAAAGCAGACGAAAGAATAAAACTACGGGAACTTTCTTACCATGTAGTTGCAAACTGTAGAGTCTGAGGAAAAAATATAGCCCTCAGCTGTCAAGTTTGACAGAACAGTTCTCCAGACGATTCGTGGATTTTAAATTCAATTGAGACTGGATTTGCTGTGCTTACTAGGCCTATACCGTTCAAATTTGACATTGACAATTAGCTATTATATATTATAAGTAAGTATAAACTTCTTTTCGTTATTAAAAGTTAAAAATTTGTTATCCGGCCCTCCGAATTTTTTTGGCGTTTAATGTGGCCCCATGGGCAAAAAGTTTGCCCACCCCTGTCCTAGGTCTTCCTCTGGTACCTTCTATGACCACCTGAAAACTGCTCTTTTTCGCCGTGCTGGAGTCGGGAGCGCCTCTGAGTAGTTCCCTTGAAGTGGCGCTATATAAATTTACGAATGAAATTTACGAATGAATGAATATGTAGATGCACTGCCTTTTGCTATGCAAATGATTCAGCTAATGTTTAGTGATAGTTTATGTACCACATTTTATTGACTACTATGTTGTTAATTTGAGACTTTCGGGAGACATGTCATTGCCGTTCGTTAACAGCATTAGCAGGTTAATGTAATGTTCATGCATTACCAGACATTAACTGTTTTACTAATAATATTGTTTATGTTCAATAAATTTATATAATCTGTTAAGATGTACTTCCATGTTCTATATGTCATATTGCCTGATATTACAATCTATCCCATTATGTTTTTGTCAACCGATATTCAGTGGCCTTGGAAAAGAGCTCAACAAGTACATAAATTATGTTTTAATATTATGATAAGCTTCAAAGATGTGGTGCAGTAGTTGTGTAATTAGCATGTGGGAAAGTGTATCCTTACGTTTGTGCTTCCAGTCCCTGGCACGACCGAACATCAAGACTTCTGTTCCAATAGCACAAACAAGCGGAATAGGTAATCGCTGATACACACATTCTGTCATTACATGTACAATACAGATTGTGTTACATTACACTACATCAGATTACCCTAGCGTTAAAGTAGTAAACGCCTGCACGCATACTCACCCGAACTGAGTAAGCCAGAGCAAGGGTGACTGCAAGTGGAAGGCCCTCGGGTACTGCAACGACGAGCACGGTCACACCAATAATGAAGAACTGGACAAAAAACTGAATGTACTTGTTATCCCACGGATCCTTCTGAATGGCAAACACCTGAACGCAGAACCGGACGACGAGAATGACCACCGTCAGAATCGCAATCACGGTACCTAAAGAACAATAGAGCTCTACTTAGACTCGAAACATTAAAAAGGAATATAGCGTGTCTGCCACACCTTTCAAAGCATATATCACGCTGCTATAATATCTGCCAAATTTAGAATAAACTGCAAATGCCAATTAAGAAGATTCATGATGACAGTTTCACCAGAAATATCATGAAAGTGTTAATGCTTGCTGTTGTACAATTGCTATATAATGAAACATCTCATGGCACAGGAGCAACTACATAGTAATACATATACTTCTTTTTGCATAAGTACAGAATGAAACATTCTTTTAAAAAAACCATAAGCAGACAAGTATGAAGGTAGCAAAGAAGAAGCACTTTGTCGCAATACATTGTTTTACCACTTCCCTGTTGCAGTATTAAAAATAGCAATGAAAGTGCAACACATAATTTCTGATCTAACAAATGCACATGACGTTTAGCAGCTGCATCATTTGATGCGTGCAGATTGGAAAGTAAGTGATGTATTTACAATTTTATGTATCATTTTATATATGCATGATGCATCTGGTATTTTTTTAACAGTACTGGTTAAGAACTGCACAGTGCATGCAACAATGCTTTGAGAGACAGGGCTATATATACATAAAACAAGGTTAACAACATTATAGCAAGAAGCCTAAACATGAAATGAAAAACAAATGTTTTGACAGACAGGACAATATATACAAAAAACATTGTTAACAACATTATCGCAAGAAGCCTAAACATGAAATGAAAAACAAACGTCACTCACAGGACTGTGCCTATAATTATACATACAAACACACCCATGCACACCACACATGCATCCACACACCACACCTCACACATACACACGTTTGTTACTATTACTGGAAGTTGAAATGCACAAGAAATGCCACTGACCAACATATCCAATCTTGATGGCCAGTTTGGTCAGTTTCGCCTGCAGAACGGATTTCTCCTTGCGGCCTTTGGCTGGCGCCTTTGCTCCACTGGCTTCTGACATCGCTTGTTCCGCTACCTCTTCTCCATCTGGTTGCTATTAACACACGACCCACATCACATCCATAAAACCAGACCCTGCAGCTGCACGCACATTTCACAAATTTCCATAGGCTTACATGACAGATGAATTAATTGTCAAACGTCATTCGTCACCGGTGACAAATAAATGCTTTCATGTCCTTATTCAGTTGTGAAGGAACACTTTCAGTTGCTGGTCAATAAAAAAATTCAATTATAGAAGCAATGACAGCTTGGCTAAAACTAGGTCACCACTTGCAATGCACAACAGAATTTCAGTTTGCCTTGAAACACATTAATAAAAAAACTTCTGGATAACAATAACAACCTACGATACCAAAGCCATACCTCATTTGCTTTTGTCTCATTCAGCATTATCTCTTCTGTGTCGACGGTCCCTTTTGAGTTCTTGTAAATATTCTTTCCACCGCCAGTCTGATCAGAGTCTAAGAGAAACACAAAATAGCTTATCATTACAGATGATTCTAAAAGGTGCACCATAATCACAAATACGTCATCCTCAGCACACTCAGACCCACTCTCCTGTTACACCGGTCTTCCCCTACAGTGATTTCAAACTGCACGATCGACATCCATGCAGCTGAAAAGACCGATTTGAAGGTTCAGGCACACATGGACCTGCATGGTTAAAGCAGGAAAAATGGTAACCTGCTAAGTTTCGAGCGGCACACAAGCGAGATACAAGCCCACCACTGGGATGGTTAACAGAGTTGTGAAAATGGCAAAGTTTCAGAGATGGGCATAACATTGATGATGATGATCAGAATGCATGTTGATTAACTCAAAGAGAAATCAACTGATCATAAACCTTGTGTATCAAAGCAAAGTGCCACATTATCCTTTCAGTTAGGATGTAAGTTATTTGTTGAGGATGTTTTGTGCTTTTACTTACTGCACGTACAAGTGGCATTTTCAAAATCAGATGTAGTCTGTGTTACACTACATCAGCTCAAACACATGTGAAAAGCTTGCAGTGCAGCAGAAGTACATCTCAGAGCTTGGCTAATTATTCTAAAGCACTATTAGAATATGAACACCAGTTTTATGTGGAAGTCTAGATGTCAGTGATTACTGATTACGTTAACAGTCCCAGAAAAATTCCAGATTCAATTAGATATATAAATGCTCCTCCAAGCAATTGACTGTAAGCAAGTTTGCATGCAATATGTACATCTAACCACATCATATGACACTACAAAACTACAAAAACTTTATGCTGAATAACAGTTTCCCATAACAGTACTTAATCTTAGATCACATTGAATGATTGAGATAAGCAAGTGGTACAAGTTATGACTTACTGGCATTCTTTTCTTTCTTCTTCTTATCCTTCTTAGCCACCTTCTCCTCCTGTGTTGCACCCAAAAGTGTGAAAATGATGCCAGCCTGGGAGTTGACACCAACGGCCACAACGACCATCTTACCACTGCCTTCCATCACGTGGGTTCCTAATGCACACAACGCATTCTAGTTTAAATTTAAGTCATTTCTATCTGCATTACATATCAGATATATTTGTAGTTTGGTTCATTTCAATATACTGGTGGCACGTGCAGCTTGGCGTTACACTACTGACGGGAGTGAGCGAGTGAGTGAATGAGGAGTGAGTGAATGAGGAGTGAGTGAATGAGGAGTGAGTGAATGAGGAGTGAGTGAATGAGGAGTGAGTGAATGAGGAGTGAGTGAGTGAGGAGTGAGTGAGTGAGGAGTGAGTGAATGAGGAGTGAGTGAGTGAGTGAGGAGTGAGTGAATGAGGAGTGAGTGAATGAGGAGTGAGTGAATGAGGAGTGAGTGAATGAGGAGTGAGTGAGTGAGGAGTGAGTGAGTGAATGAGGAGTTATTTAATGAGGAGTGAGTGAATGAGGAGTGAGTGAGTGAGGAGTGAGTGAGGAGTGAATGAGTGAGTGAGGAGAAAGTGGATCAGCAATTAAATTGACAACATTTCACATTCAAGAATGTAACACATTTTATTTTCCAATTACATTCAGAAACTGTAGATTGCATACACTTGAGAACAGTGACACAGTTTAAACATTTATGCTTGGACAAACCCAAGACAGCGAAAGCCTACGGCCATACTATATATAGCAACAGTCACACTCAAATGCTGTGAGAAGACTTTCTAATTATGTTATGTTGTAATCAGTTAATGGTGCAATTACTGGCAGGCAAGTCACAGAGTAAAAAGCAATGACAGTTATTTATTGAATGCTAAGGTCACGTTATAATGAGGATACTCTAATACCATCACAATCGTATAACCAGGTCACTGAACCGATATCTGGGTCACACCACACACACAGCATTTCCTTCTACTGTGGTTGCATACCTGATAATTTCTGCAAGCCATACTAGTAGTGAACGATGGAATATATACTGAAATCTTGCAAACACGGGCATATATGATGGCTCTAATGTTACCCGCATTTCTGCGTGACATTGCGTGCATTAAAAATGTTCATAATGAATAAATACTAATAAATAACAACCGATTTATGATCAACTAGTCTTGATCCTACCTGAAAGGAGCATTGGATCCGAGGATTCTCCTTTTTTCACATGGTCCGACTCTCCCGTCAGTGAGCTTTCATCCACCTTCAGGTCGTTGCTTTGGATGATGATGCCATCGGCTGGCAACAGGTCCCCTGGACGATGACAAAGACAAAGACCTTGCAATACAGTATAACTGAAGTCTGATGATGCCCTTTATAACTAACATAACCCAGATCAGACCTGTCTTATCTTCGTCTTTCAGGTCTGCCTTTTGTATCCCATTGCAGAGATATCTTGTATAATGTATATTGTTATTATGATGTTATTTGATGGTCAATAAATAAATGAACAAATGATGAACAATGGTTCGCTTTGAAGCCAGGCAATGGGAAAAATGTTCAACTACCCACGAGCAGAGAGGAATAGGTACGTTGTCAACAGAAGACCAAAACACGAGGAGCCTTGCATCATATCCCTTTCAAATACCCTTTTGGCTGACTTACTGACTACCAGAATGTTATGTACAATGTTTGTTCCAATGATTGATTGGTTTATGTGGTATGTCAATAAACGCTTGATTGATTGATTGACTGAGATCTTCAAACATTGCTAGTTTTCTGTGCACTGTTTTGCTTACTGTTAACATTTCTGTTCTTAATTACATTTCACATCATTTAGGTTAGCACAGAGAGAACCCCTGCTTACTGGAATGGCCTATATAAATTGCCTCAATAAAAAATAACACCTACAGTCGTTGAATCTACCTAGCCAGAGGACAGTCCTGGTCGTCCGGATCTTGGATTTGTCTCAGCTGATATACAGGCCAAAGGCCTTGGCCTCCCTGTCCATAACTTCCAATACCAGGAGCAACACTTTTGCCATCTGTGCTAGACTAAGGAAACGCTATCCACGTAGTCTGGAGCAGCAGAGTTCCTCTCTGACAGTGGCACCAAACATATCAATAATAGGCTGCAGGCTACATTTCAAGCATTGGTGCTGCAAAAATGTCTGGAGCCATTGGATACTGTCTTACTCATCGGTCAAATCTAAGTTAGTCTTATGTTTTGCCCTACGCTTGAACACAGGTCAAGGTGTTGGTATACAATGCACGAACAAGATCCGACAATCTTCGCTGGGAGGCCCAATTTTGGAGTAAACACCAGAGTGCCTTTCTATCCAGCAAGTCATGTGTATGTGATCCACAGCGGCTGAAGATAAGTGGTAAACGTTGGTAAATGACCAGAGTAACTATGACTCTCTTAACCATGCTGACAGATTGAAACGGTTGGTATGGCTAACTGCTCGGTCAGCCAGTACCAGATGATGGTCCCATTGGTTTACTCTCAGCGGAGAATACCCGTAATGCTTAGTTGGACTAGAAACAACCCAGATGGCTTCTGTTGTTCCCCTAGTGTTCCAGCCAATCGATGCAGTCAGTTGTTTTCTGCTGATTGTGTTCAGCAGGCCAGAATTTAGATGACGCTATATCATGAGGCATATCGTGTTTTCAGGGGTCGATTGGTTGGATACCATGGAAATGAAGTGACAAGCAGTTCCTGACATGCTACCCCGTGATGTTGGGAATGGAAAACACGAAGTGTGGGTGGTGATATCGACCTGATCCCTTGAGTCGGGTGCTGCAACACCCGTCTGCTCAAAGCCATTGGTTGCATGTATGGGCTCTGTGATCTGTCCCAACAGGCATTTAGGAGTTTTGCTGCCCTTGCCTTTGACCGTGTGCCATCTGGGATGGACGGGAAAGGGCCCACAACTGCCCTCACTATTGGAATTAAGCCGAGTCGAGTTGGGTACCCAACCCTTGGTGCAGTAGTGCCTGCACCCTTTTCACCTGTCACCTTCCTGTGGGGAGGGTGACAGGTCCCTGACAGAAGAGGAGAGTGGCATGCAGCCGCCTGTAAGGCAAGTCGTGTCCAGAGTGGGCTGCTCTGTTATATGCAGGGTGAAACCTGGAATCCCCAACCCCAGGGGAGGAACTTGAGGGCCCTACAGCGTTCACTGAACTGGCACTGGAAGCCGCATCATCTTGGTACCCATCCCACAGTCACCAATCATGTAAAAGGGAGAGTCTTATCTATGTCGCGACTTGAATATCAAAGTGAGGAAATTCAAACAGTGCAAGGGTAATGGTGATCCGAGTCCAATACTTGCGGAGTGAATATTCTGCACAGCAGCTGATGTATTCTCAGCAGGTCTGGATGAAGGTTCTCAAGTGAAAGTAACTGATCTCAACTGATGTGTATTTAAAGACCATTTCATCTTTGATGTCGCTGTTTGTGGAGTGATCTTAAATATTCCCATAGACACCTGATCTGTGCAGTCACCGTAGTCTCTAGCCAGACATTACTGTGTCATTTTGAAGTAACTAGACAGGACTGTAGGGCACCAGATGACAATAAAAGTGCACTGACACCAGACAGTTTACATCAGAGTACAATTTAGCCACACTGGTATCAGCTCTTAGCAGAAAATACCATGAAAAGTGCAGATTTTAGAAGATTAAAAAGCTCTGAAACCCATTTACTAAAGCATTGCTTCGATCATGAATGGAAGCTTTTTAGCTGTTACTTCTTGAAGGAATTTAGAGCATCTTCATCAGCCCACTAAAAAAACATTCTCAGAACTGAACCACAAAAGCTACTCTGGCCACAGGGCAGCTTTCCTAAAAGCTTGAATCACGAAACATCACTAACGTTTTTCACTTAATTAGTCTTCCCCTGGACAACAGCCATTACCATAATTACAGTACTGATTATACTAATTAAGGCTTGAGGTCAAGGCCCTGCAAGTGCAACAGAATATGGTACTCTAACCAGCAGCCCTACCCTCCCTCTGAAACCAAATGAACCAATGCAAAATCCCCCAGACCACTTCGAAGTTTCCATGGTGATTAGACTCATCATTACAGCAACTCAATGCATCTTCCTGGTCCTTGATGATGATGGCAGGTAGACTTTACCTTGGTGCAATAAATATCCATCAATTGATTGATTGGCCAGATACAGTATGCAGAAAATGATCCAGAAACGAAGGTTCATCGCAGACAGCAAATTACTGAAATTTGTCAGCAACATATACAAATTTGCGACTGCCGCGGTGATCGTGCTGAAAATGAAAATTATCTGCAATTTGCCGAGCACCGTGTTGCCACACTGTGCCATCTTTCATGTGTTCCCAAAGTCCATTTTATCACAATCATCACTTCATAATTTCCTCATTGTTTTCTCCAACTCATCCTATGTTGCATGGTCAGACTATCATCTCACCAACATCAAGGTGCAGTCATCATCATCTACAAGGTCACATCCTAGGACCCCTTCAACCCATCTCTTCATCAGACACATTGACATCTCCCTCTGTGTGTGTCTGTGTCTATCTGTCTTTCTTTCTCTCCTTTCCTCTCTGTCCATGTCTCTATCCCCTTCACACCAATTCTTTCAATAAAAAGGAATTGCACTAACAAGCTTTCTTAGTTAATCACTCCCAAACGGTTAGCGGAACCATTCCGCCTTTAGATTCCAACCGGTTCGTTCTGATCGGTCAATTACGTAGGCTCATTTTTGCTGGCTAATAATCCAACCACGGTTTCCAAGGCACACCAGGATGTTTATCAGCTCAAGAGTAGAACTGACGATAGACGTTAGTAAGTCTTAAGATGATTGAATGACCATACAGGACAACATCCACATTTAATCTGTTTCTGTTTCATAGAAATATTCTAGAAATTTACAAAAGTAACTGATTCACAATTCACTGTTCTGTCAAAATCTGCCCATTCTCCCAACGTCATCTGCTTTCTACTTTCTAAAAGGCTCCATAATATCGAAATCCAACAGAATATATCAGCTCTTGTCTTCACTCACACACCCAGACAACTTTGATAATTAAAATTACTGTTAAAGTTCTTACTGTCACAACCACCACCACCACATTTCTATCTCCTCATAATAATCTACACACAGCATCATAAGTCTTTTAATTCACTTTTCAAGACCCATCAATTTACTCTGGCCTTTGTATGATCCCATCTTGGCCCCCAACTGAACATTCATCTGCACCTCAGTCTCAGATTTATTTAATGTGTGTATAATAAGTAATTAATGTGACAACTGGAAAATGCTACCTCTCCCACTGTCTTGCATGCAGCATGTGCATACTGCAAATTTCCCACAAAGGACTAAACACAGGACTAATGTAAGCATTGAGCTAACCGGACAGCCTATAATAGTGTAGCGATTCCCACACAGTGCCTGACTTGTGTATCTAGTCACCACAATATGACATGAGGGAATTTCTAGCCAACTGAGCGTGTCTGCATCAGGCCACTCTATCAATTTCCGATGTCTGGAAGGACCTCAAGATCAGATACAGAAATACTACAACACTCTCAAGCATTGCAACCACAAAGGTTGTTTTTGTGTTCCACGGCTGCACAAAACATTCAGTTCCTGCCAAAATATCCTTCTACCCAGAACCACCATTAAGGGCTAATTCTGTTAGAAGTAGGTCACAAACGAGCATTTACTTAACGTCGTTTATTTCATATATCAAAGCGGTCAGAGTAATGTTACGAGATGTCTGCTGCCAGCAGGTATTACAGTTCAATGCCTGGAAAAAGCTCTTTTCTCTAAATGTGGATGTTGTCCAGTCTCTATTCTGGACTCAGTCCCAGGCTGTGCATAGTCTGAAATGCAGCAGCCCAGGTCAAACTCCACCGCTAGTGTCCCCGTGTGTGGCATGTGCATCCAACCAGTCTCTTTCAACCACTTGCGGGCCAGTTATTATAGCTCACAGAGCTCTGGATTGATGAGATTAATAATAACTTTTGATTAATATTGCCTATCCTATTACAATATGTCAGCATTATCATCAAACAGCCTCCTACATCATTCCAAATGGTTAATAATAGGATTATACAAAGCCATAGTTATTACCAGAAGAATCCAACACCAACTGAACCCAATTATATTAAATTATGGGTATCATACTATGCTTGTACTAGGTTAATTAGCCCATAATTTTAAGTTATGCTGCTACAAGGTACGGTATGTTAAGGTTAATAAGGTATGCTACAAATGAAAACAGGAACTGTTGAAATAAATTTACAAATAAATATTCATCTTTCAAGTTCTATCTGAAATTATATGTATTGATGTCAATTCTGTTCATCACAACCTTTATATGTCCCATTCAATTTTAACTATCACACATATCCGTAATTAGCAAGGTAACCTTTTATTTTGCATTAAAGCTAACTCAGCTCATTTACCATATTGGAATTTACCCCCTGTAAAGATCGACAAATCATAAAACAATCCGTTGAGCGCCACTGAGTAGATTTCTTGAAGGGGCGCTATATAAGTTCATTATAGATAGAAAACCAGGGTAATCATCAGTGACAATCGTCAGCAAAATCACTTAAAATCTAGCTAAAATTGGAACACCAGTTAAGGACCTCGCCCATACCAAACACATAGCCTAACTGACCTGAATATAAAAAGAATCTGAGTTATACTGACCATATTTAACCTGGCAAATGTCACCGACGACAAGGTCACCAACCGGAATCTGGATAACTTCACCTCCACGGATCGTTGCAAACTTGTGCTCATGCTCAATCTTGCTCTGAAGTCCACGAAACTGGCGCTCCTTCCGCCAGTCATTGAACGAAGTCACGAGGACGACCACAAGAACAGCAACAAGAATTGCGACTCCTTCAATCCATCCAGCTTCCGACTCGCTCTCATCATGGGCTACCAATTCTAAACAGGTTCGAATAAGCAGCTAACTGTTAACCATCTGTGTACTCTGCTTTATGAATTATCTGAATATTAACATAGCACCTACTACTACTAGCATTACTGTTAGCTAGCCCCAAGGGGCAGTCACCAATATGAAGTGTCAAAAATTTCATTTTCTTACAATTGGAATGTGATTTCTGATTGGACAGTCTCCTCACTTGCCACCTAAACTTCCCATGGACAGCTTATGGCCAGTACACAATTTCTAGCTGAATTCACAAGAGGGCTAAAGAGTAGCAGAAATCTCAAAAGATCTTTGGGTCCTGGCAAGGATTGAACCCCAACCTCCAGGTTGACAGTTCGGCACACTATTGACTAACCTGCAACTGAAGACAAACAAAAACCTCTAGCACTTATAAGATGATCTGCATCAAGATATCCATGCTAAAGTATACAAGGGCGAGACCCAACTATTATATAATATATATGCCAGTAAAAACAACCTTCACTTGGAAAATTTCCTCCTTTAAGATAGTTGATCCAGTGATCACGTTACACAAAGTATGCAGACCAAAAAAATTTGCTTGTGGATGAACTTCTTGTTTTTACTGAACTTCAACACCACTTAGAATAGCACCGCTTAGAATAGCACCACTTAGAATAGCACCACTTAGAACAGCACATGCAGAGCTTCTGCGAGACACCAAATAGGTGCTATATTAAGTGCATATAGATACATAAATGCACACATAATTCATACACTGTCCCCTATGCTGATTGATTCATTACCAATACATCACAATCAATCACAATACATAAAAAACATAAAGATCTACTACAGTTAAAAAAGCAATCAATACACACATAATATTATGTCATGCTGTCGAGGGCAGTAGTACGGTGGATGGCAAGATGGACTGCCAAACACTCGGCTGAAGGTTCAAAGCACAGGTATGGCCACTTCAAACTTCTGTTCCACTTCATCTCAACCAACTGCTGAAGATCAGTTACACAGTGGTTAACTGCAAGCCAACCTTTTTTGATCTTGGAATAGCAGAATCAATTCTATGATGTTTGGGGAAATTATGAAACAATGCAATGCAAATTTGCTAAGAATATAGTAAATTGGAAGTTGGATTGGAATGAGCGGCATTTTAAGGAGCATGGATTGCCCACGAGGGAGCTAACTGCCAAGTGCTGCCAGCTACTAAATGCTAGTACAATCAGTCAATGTTTATATTACATAGTCTCATGGAATGCAAAAAAAAATATTAAAACTTGCATGGATTTAGGAAAAAAACAAAAGCCAGATACAGAAGAATATATACTATAAAATGAAATAAAAACCATCATCTCAGTTAGATGAACCTAAAATAAATTAAGGTGTAACTCTTGGGATATGAACTCTGTGGACACTACAGTACGCTGAATCATGTATTTCTTTCAAAAATATTCCAATGAGTATATTACTATTTGACTAATTTAAAATTTGTTCCATTTTTTTAACACAGTTATCAAGTTCACTATTAGTGTTGTTTAACTTGCTAAAATTAGATCACCAACTAGTTAAAAATAATTGTTTAATTATGCTGACTGAAACGAAGTGATGGCAGATCTAGGCGAACTGTACTTTGTATCAGATTACTTAGTAATATATATGCATTACACATATACATAACTCTACAAATCAGCACATCATTTGAGATGCTCATAAATGTGCTATATAAATGGCCAAATTCATATATACCAGAACACCATTGTGCCGAGCATTAAAAGAATATCGTGAGTCCAGAAGTATGCACCATTAATCCGTTATGACTACATTATGGCTAGACTCCACATGAGAGTTCTCTATATTTTGACCAGGCATCATTTAGAAGCATGTATAATTTAGCTCATGGCATAACATAGTTACATCCTAAGCGCTCAGTCTCCTGAAGGCTCCCCAACCAACCCTCACCCCTCACTATTTTGCTACCCATCTATTTTAAAGCACTCCCAGAATAATGGCATTTGTCGATAATACAACAGTTATGCAAAACACTGAGAACAGATCTTCACGCATCTGGATGCTTAAGATGGTTGCAGACAGACAGACAAACAGTCAGACAGACAAACAGTCAGACAGACAGAGATGGAAGTTTTACAAGTTAAACATACCAGAAGTGACTAGAGAGGCGTTACCAAGCAACAAGAAACAAAAATGACGCAGAAGCTATTCAATTTCTCTAGCACAACTGTTGTGCATACCGACAGGAAGTTTACTTGAAATAGAAACCCTATACTTTAATATTTAAAGTATAGTATTTAATGCAACTAAATGTGATGCTGCATATGAAAAGGGACCACATGGCGGGTTTGGAGTTATTCATACCACCATTCATGATCAGCAAAAAATCCTGAAAATAATGGTGTATAATGTCGTATAGTGGGAGTATTATGGCTTTATCTGTACAAGTTAGAACGTGATGTATCTGAAATATGTGATTTCGGTAAAGCTCATTTAAAGTTTAGAATACCCACAGAAATATCCATTTTTCAAAGTTATATGGCTGAGCATTTAATTGCAGTGTTCTATTTTCATGAAACTGTTGTGATAGACTGATAGACAGAGGTGTCCTCTATCCAAAACCAGTGAAAACCCAATTTCGACACTTTGATGGGTGACCATCTTTAAAGGCATGTATCTCAGTAAATAAATCCCACCTCCTGGTCCCTTTTCATATGTGGCATCAAAAATATTTAAATTAAAAGAAGTATCGCCACATAGATTTCGCTACGGCATTCCAATGTGCACAGCTGGAAACTCATGATACCAAACACAGAAAATCCAAACAAAGTCATTCAACCAAATATAATTAAAAATCGCCTTCATTCCAAATTGCAATTTTTCAAATAAAATGGAACTTTCTGGTAGCATTTATAAGTCCAATTTGATGCCTGTGGTGAGTGTCTCGTAGGTTCATGTCTCATGACCATATATCCAACTCTAATGCTATTGTTAGCCCTATACAATCTGCAAATACACTGCTACAAAGACATGTACATGGTCACAAATTACCTCTGTCATGATGCAGTACCAATATGGATCCCAAATGCTGTGCAATATAGTGAGGGTTCGGTGTACATATGCACATATAGATATAACACCAGATATATAATACAACAGTTATATATACACAAGCAAAAAAAAGAAACACACCTACAAGCAGTTGTCAAGCACACTAAATTTTATACATACAGTGAAACACACACATGAAAGTTTTGTTTAGCACAACTAAACAGATGTCCTGGAGAAAGGACTCGAGTAACAGAGCCTCTGCGGTTGTTTTTAAACCAGGCTTTTTAGCACTGTTTAAGCCTCAATGTCTATATGAAAAACTGCGACGAATGCTATTTCAGCATCTACATTTACCTGTACTCATTCACCCTGTCCACACTGCACCCAGGAGGGCCAGCTATTAAATAACATTTGGCAGATGTGGCAAAAAAACGCCCACTGCTTGGCACTGATCTCAGCAAGGCCATTCTCTGTTTACATAACGCAATACAACCTGGATACCAAACACATCATGCACCACCTGTGAGGTATAATTCGTCTCTAGTCTGACAACGACCTGCCAATGACCTGTCCTATTCCAAACCTTTTCCAGTTCTATCGGCTCTACAAGTAACTACCAGCAACCAGAATGCTACAAAAGCTCTCAGACGTTAGTGAAAGGCAACAAATAAATATTCAGATAAAAATATGCTTCAGAGTTGTCTGGTTACCAGATTGTTGAATTGTGTCTCCTTTGTGCAACAGCCCCAACATCTTTCAACCCAGGACCTGATCTCAGAGATCTAATGTCGATACACACACCTAATAAATAAAGAAAATTACCTAGTCTTAGTCTAATTTCTTATTCTGGTGGCAAATTCAGTTGAGCTTAGGTGTGTCAACAATGCAATATACAGATGTTCTGTGCTACACCTTCCTCCATGCTGTATGAAGGCTGCATTTCAGGCTGCCAGATCCACCTCCACAACTCCAGTAAGAGTGGTCGGCCGGATTGTCTTTTCCAGTCATTCAGAGGCCGATTCATTGTTGTCCACATGGCTCTCCAGTGATACTCGTCTTCCAAAGCCTGCGCGATGTTCTCGAAAATGCTGAATCTGCATTTCGAGACAGTGACAGAGACTGGTACGGTTGCTGTTCTCCACCTGATCACCATGTTACTGATATGGTCCATGTAGGGAATCCGCTGGGTCCTCCTGAAGCCCTACATGTCAAAGCTGCCAAGCTTCCAAATTAAGGCTCATGTGACTGTCCAGGTCTAGCACCTGGAAAGGAGTACCAGCAACACATACAACTCATGGAGCTGCAGCTTATTTCGCTCAATCATGAAGTGCCAAATGCACTTATCCAGGAAGACCTACAGGATTTGGTTATGGCAATTTGGCACCGGATCTTCTGTTTGTTGTATCCACTTGGTACTGTTTAAGTCTAGCTCCATGCCACAGCACTCGCTTAGGTATACAGTTTACTGCAAGTGAATCAGTTTTGCTCTTGCCTACAGCTTGTCAATTAGTACCGCTCTTACAGTAGCCAGACAAATATCTTGAACTATGAGCCACAGTGGCTTTGCTGTATTAAAAGATCATACTTATCCAAGATCCACATGGACAACAGTGTGCCAGAATTTAATATGACAGCCGAACTATAGGATGCTTTTAGGTCATCAACTCTCCTGCCGTTGCTCTAGAATGGTCCCATCGCACACTAGACCCCTCGCCACTTGTCCTCCATCTCTGCACCAAACCCCTCACCACTTGCCCTCCATCTCTACACAGCATCAAGTTATGATTGCTATCCAGGCAAAAACAACCGGATTGTCGTATTGCTCAGTATCCTAACACGGCCTACTTCTCAAATCTGGCAGCAAACAGGCTAACATGGCATCACGAAAACAGGCTCTTTTATCCACGAAATGCTTGAAACACACGATTCGCCAAGCTCTAGAAAGACTCTGTAACACTGCCACAGTCAGCTATGTGCATTGTATTCAGTAAATGCGATTTTTTATCTGATTAGACTAATTTATTTGGATTTAGATACATTATACATGCAAAGGATCACTGCCTGAGAATGAACATGTCGTCCAATTAAAAGATCAGACCTCACAAATGCGCTGTTCATCAGGCAGAACTAGACAGCTGCCACTTAAGGCATCAGGGAAACTCGGTTCATCTGGCTGGGTAACTGGCAACAACTATTTAAAAGCAATTCCATTCCTAAGCCACTGACTTCACTAGGTTTTCCTTTCTACATACGTACAGAACCTTTCGGTCACCCGTGACTCGAAAGTCACTCTTGCTATCATCAGCGTGCACCGCTGCAGGTGATTTGTGTTGACTTACTTACTTTCAGTGATGCTGTCCATCGCGTTCATGCTTTCATTAGCAAGGGAATCGAATATTGCAGACCTACATAGGAAGATATACAGACAGTGAAGAGAGGGCAGCTGCTAGGCTCTTTAGTAGAAAATCCAAATTTGATCACATCTTGCACGACATGCTTGATATATTTCATTGATTCCTTAGCTCAGTCACGGACCTATGGCTCAAAGTACTGAATTCAAGATTTTGATGCAAGTCTGGCAGTGCAGCTGGGAAGGTGCCAACCTACTTGCAGCAGCAGCTTTGTTTTCCTGCCTATGGTGCTACCATCTATTGATCGCAGTGCGCCAAAACGCCAGGTTAACCCGTAGTCTCTTAGACTCATCTCCACAATGCAACATTCTGCCTTGTAAAAAGTTAGGCCATCTACTTGGAAAGGCTTTCCTCTGGATCAGAGTGTTCTTCTGGTTAGGGACGTTTCAGCTACCCACCATTGACACTTGAAATGATTCTCTTCTGATGGAGTTGAGCTGACGGCGGCACCTGAGTTGATACCTCTAAATGGCTACATGTATAAATGCCATGCGTGAAAGAGAATGAATGAACTGAAAGCCAGTTGAAAGAGTACGGACTAAGACACGGGAAGGCAGGATGTGATAAGCTTATGCCGGGAATGAGGCAGTAGCACATCACCACAGGTCCTTTCATCACGTCTGGAAGGATTAACTTCACAGCTATAGTGTGTTCACCTGCTCAGAACATCCCTGAATGATTTGTAGCCATGCATTGTTGTCCATGTTGTAAAGTTGATACTGCTGCTGCATGCAGACAATGTTTTTACCTAGTGATGATGAGGCTAATGAATATATCAGCTTATTTGCATGACACACCCCAACTCCCTGACCTATCGGATTTCCCCTAAGCTGCTCCAACAGATTATGATTCTTGACTACAATCTCACAGTTTTGAAGTGACCATCAACTGAAGCCTTGTTCATTAGGATAACATTTGGGCCTATATACATCATTAGATTAGACTAGATATTTAAATTCAAATTATCCAATAAATTAGAAACTGAGCTTTAATAAGTCATATTTTTAATTGAGGTGCTCTCTCTCTCTGTCTCTGTCTGTCTGTCTGTCTGTCTGTCTGTCTCTCTCTACGGCTATATATATATGTATATATATATAATATAATATAATCTTTCTATATAGTATCTTTGTTATCTTTGAGCTGAGAATACTAATATGGCAATCATTAGAACGTGCCACCTTTTTATTTGAACTTAAATTTTACCACACAGAAATGTAACTACAAAACATGCAAATAGTGATTTTGCCTTTGTTAGCTGAAATTTGCCTACCTAAAATGTGTACATCTCAGAAGTGACTTACAACTTTTAATTTTACCCAATGACAAATTGACAGGTAGTCCGAAACCTGCTCAGAATGGGATCGGTACTCTGGCCATATTTTGCTAAAATTTTGACACCATGCATCACAAGATAATTAAGACTAAAAGACTTCATTTCATAAGAAATCTTATATCTGAGACAGTGAGCCGCTACCATTTATAGAAGGATGAGCACAAGTAAACTCCTGCCATTTCCATGTTATATCGAATATTCCATTACACTGATTCAACTAAGTTAGAGATAAGATTAGAATGGTCAGACAGGATCAGAATACGTGATTCAGTTTCTCCTAATCTCTGTCCGCATCATTTACATCCACCTTCTTAATAAGACTCTCGACAAAATCACAAACACAAATTCTGACTAACAGAACACGGCCAAATCTGCTGCTGTATCAGCCCTCGAGCCCACACGCAGATACATGCAAACAGCGTGGCACTAGAAGCAATGGAACCATTTATCACAGGCATTGTAATGCACGCGAACACGGCAATCATCATCTTCGCCCTCGGGCCAGACTCCACTTTTTCTGGCAAAGACTAATGCACACATTACACACTACGAAGCAAACACATACACCGACACAGTCATAAATGCAGATATCCTCCGATCAGTGGATTGAATCATCACAAGCGATACAATGAAATCTCATTACACCATGGACAGTTAATGCACAGATTTTGTTACAGCGCAGCCCATCTTGCGGCTGGAAATTTCCAGCGGCATGCAGGCACTAATGCAAATGCGGTGCCAGTTGCAGCATTCATTAAGTCTACATATGATTTGTTCAGCACTTCTCCGTGAATCGTCTTATAATGTAACCCATAATCGAGCTATTTTATGAGGCCACTTCAAGAATACTTCTAGTGATGTTCCTGACCCAATAGCATAAACTATATTAGACAGCATGGATTACACTAAAGGGTAATAAAACTCTTGAGGCAATGGCCCCATCAAAAAATTCCTTCTTCTTGGGACAAACAGCCCAGGTTTTCAAACCACTAAAATTTCACAGACTTTACAAAAATACAATAGACTTTGCACACATACAATCTTCATCACAAGAATTTGGGTACCTAAACAAGATAAATATACAGATAAAATATTTAACTTCCACTGCTCTTCGATAAAAATGGCATGCCCTGTACAGAAGAATTAATTTTCAACTGCTGAAATGCAGCTGAGGTTTGACAGTTTGTTCCATTTTGCTTAAATTTAGAAACATCTAAATGGTTCACAGCGTTTAAATGTTTCCAGCCAGTTTTCTACGGACAGCCCCAAGTATGACATCACAAGTGACAGGGAAATCAATTCAAGGGAGAAAAGTGAGCAGAAAAACAAACATGCCATACTGGAACATATCTCAAACCTCACACACAAGCGCGCGCACACACACATACACACACACAGCCAACTTTGCCAGGATAACAGCAAAGCAGCCAATATTGCAACCACTCATTCGAATGCCATCCAATGGATGCACAACAATCAGCCCACTCTTTCCACACTCGTCACAAGAGGGCCATACAGCCCAACAGTCCAGCGACATCGACCAGAATAGAAACCTCACCAGAGTCAATGCAAACAGATTTCAGGGTCAAACCCAACCAAATCAATTGACAATGGGTGCGTAAGATGGTCATGGCAACAGAAAACTGTATATGTCTGAAACTCTTTCGCCACAGAACCTAACAAAGCACGTAACAGCGACTTATTTGGTGAAATGAATGGCAAGCTCAATACCTTTTCAGGATATGGAAGACAATGCATATCTTCACCTTCATCGTATCGTATCTAGAAATTTATAAAGCGCCTCTCCCAGAATAATTATTGAGAGGCGCTCTCAGTACAGAAGCCCTGGGGAAACAGGGGAACCCGAGACCGATGAGGAAAAGCCAGTCATTAGCTTGGCCCTGAGCAGAAGGTCATTCCAGATCGTGGGACCCACTACAGCAAACGCCCGGTGCTTAGCCAAGGCAGTTTTAGCCCTGGGAATAAAAAGATCAAGCCGATTTACAGAGCGCAATGAGCGAGAAGAAGATGCAGATAGCGGTTTTCGCAGATAGTTCGAGAGATATTTCGGGGCAGTAGGCTGCTGAGATTTAGAGACAAGGAAGAGGACAACATCTCTAGAACACTTATTCAGTTCGGACATAAACAAGTATCACGCACACACACAATCACACATACATGCACACACATACACACTTGCAAAACTCAGAGTTACAGCACACTGTCCTATTCAAGAAATGCAGTGCAGAGGCACTTACGCCCTGAGCCATCCTTCTGCTCTGGAGGTCGGTAGAAGGACAGGCCGAGAGAAATCAGAGCGGCGACAATGAGGATGATGAGGGTAATATCCTGTAGTGCTTCCCAGACTAGCCGGAGAAAGGACTTGGGTGGCTTTGGCGGTATGACATTAGAACCGAACACAGCAATTCGCTGCTGAAGATCAGATGCCGTCCCAGGAAGACCTAAACGAATCAGACACAATGGTTGTCAGTTACAACATGTGCAACAACATTCTGTTCAGCATCTGTAATAAAATAATTATCATTCTAAATTTTATAGATTAATGACTGCTTAATTAACAGGAGATTAGGTCCCTGGGCACCAAAATTGACTGCAAATTCATCAACTTTCCAAGAGCTACACATCTTAAGCCAAGCATGCCACAATCAATAACTGTCCCATATTTAGGATTCTCTGGCCGTTGAAATCTACATATATACTACTTGGAATTGTTAACTTTACTTTTGTGTGACATGGTAGCAGACTGGTTTGAGCGTTTGCCTTGTAACATGAAGTTTACATACTCAAGCCTCCCCTGGAGATGGTTATTGTGTAGGATATTGAGCAAGGCCTTCACAGTCCTCCACAATTGCTCAGCGCCATCAATTGATGCTTTGTCATTAGATATGCTGCTTAATAATAATAAATACAGAAACAAATTTAAATGAAGATCATAATTATGCCACTGACGACTGGTGTTCATAAAGACATATGTACTAAATTCACAAAGAATGTAGCTGGCAACTTTTAACCTTTAAAACTCAGTTCCTATACATCAAGTAAGAAACTCCAGGCTTATATTCATTAAATCCCACTCGCATAGATCAACATAGCACAAAGAAACATCTACCAAGTTACAACCGCACTCCAAACCTACTCCACAAACACATGATGCATAAAACTGAACAGACACATTTTTACCCCTACAGGATATTACATAACCACACATAAAGCATATATAAAATATATACACATACTCTTTGTGCACATTGTTATATATACACACACACACATATATATATATAATCCTGTGCATCTATGAAGGCTCCTAAAACAGGTCACCTAAAAGTTCACATACAAACATAAATGTAGATATACAGAACTATCATCCAAATGCATACAGCCTAATGACTACAGACACTTAGCTCCTACACAAGCGAATACACACAGCACATCATGATGCACAAGCAAGGGCTTAGAATAAAAATGCATGGGACACCAGTGCCAAAGACATATAAATACACACACACACATGCAGGGGTGGCAAACCTGTTGGAGGATGCATACCAAAATGTGCTGCTAAATCATTTTAAAAAATACCCTCGTGTGCCCCTCGAAATTTTACACAGTATATAATTATTTTTCTCATATAGGCTTTAACTGACGAAACACTGAAATAAAAGACATTATTCATAGATGCTATTAGAAAGGTGTTAAAATTCTTCATAACAGAAAATATGGATTCCTAGAGTGTGTATTTCGAAGTTTGAAATTTTAGGGGACGCTCTGAAGTCCATGTGCCCAAAAATTTGTAATTATGCCTTTGGGAAGTTTGGGCACATGTGTCAAGTGTGTCAAGGGTTCACCAGCCGTGACCTAGACCAATGACACAACATACTCACTACTCGGATGTGCAACTGGGTCACAGTAAGAAGGTGCTTCATCCCTCAGTATCCATTCTCTGTAAACATCTCATGACCACCAAAAGGGAATGGCAAAAATTGTACCAATGACACAGTCCTCACCTATATACTGCAGCCAGGTAATGTATTCAAAGCTGGACCTGAAATCTGGCCAGAACTGTTAATTCTACTGACCAATTCTAACATAAGGGCCTGGTGATACAACTGGTAAAATTAGTTTCCAAGACAGCATATTCATCAAGGCCAGTTTTCGGCAGATGCACCTTTTCCATTGGTGGCTCCATATACACTAATCTCTCTTCCAGCACATGTTCACACTGCAGAGTGCAGATCACACCCGAGTATGCACCCCTTCCTCAATGCATTGTGCCCCAGGCCGCTTCCACATTTTCACAGACTGCTTTTCCGGCCTTTGTTCGGTTCAGTTTGGATTTTTGTTAAGTGCATCAACCTTACTGAGCAAAAAGCATCAACCGATGATGCCTTGAGCACTTCTACAGTGGCAGTTCTACGATAAAATTAGAACCTGTATCAATTTCTGTGTTACTTATATTACAGATTAGATAAGAATGTGTTTTAGTTTCCTTGTTTCATTATACACTTTATAAACAATATTAGAGTCAGCATTACATTACTTTTCTGCTTTAGATATCCATATTATTATTTCGCAATGATTCTAATGTTAATGTTCCTGGGTGCGGTGTGTCATCCAGTTTTCTTCAATAAACGAAAATATAAATATATTAACTGCCTTAATTTCTATATTTAGAGACAAAATTATGTATAAATTTCCCTAGTATATTTATATTTAACTAGCACCACCCACTACATAACCGCATTAAGGACTGCCTCTAAGGACTGCACAGTGGCCATTTTAGTTAGAGGAATCATGGTGTGTTACAACGCTAACACTTAAACAATCGGCAATCTTGTCACACTGGAATAACAAATTCACATACCCCATGGAAATGACAGAAACTCCATTAACACATAATATTTCATTCATGCACACTCACACACACAAACAAACATATTAACACAAATGTATGTATGTAAGTGAACATTTGTACAATGAGTAAATTGAGTATTAAGAATCCCTGAAGGTGTTGATGCACAACAATCTCAAATATTTAAAAAAGAAACATCAAACAATAAGCTGCAAAAGTCTTGAGCTATTTGCACCATTCACATAAAGTGACAGAGTCTCTGAGCTATTCTGGACCTAATGCTTTAGCTATCTGTACCATCCACATCGTGGCAAAGTCCTAATGTCTAGTGAATGACTGTTCCATATGGATGGTTCAATGTAAGAGAAAGAACGATGTGTCCGAATCCCTGTTTGATGGTCGTTATCATCCCAGCGTTCCGTAACAGTCTCGTGCAACTGCACCATCTAAAGGCCTTAATTAAATGTACCTGGCATGTAAATTAAAGTGAAGGATAGTGAACAATACTTTGGACACGAGAGAAAACTATCTATACATTATTCTTGAAAACCACCTTCCGTGGGTGAGGTCTGAAGTCGCCTGCAGATTTCAAGCGCTCCGTTGTAGTCCTGTTGTATTTTATTGTAGGCCTCATGTCCGCGAAGTGCCATCAACTCCTTAAGTTCCTTGACGGTACAGGAAAACTGGCTGCAGACCCCATCCACCTCCGCACAAGTCGACGACGTCATTCGACGTTTTTCCTGGTGAAGATAAAACACGCAGATGGTGATGAAACATGGCGAAAAGATCAGCGGCAGTACATATGAAATGTGATAACGGTAACATGCGGCATAAGGATGGTAGAACATGAAAAAGATAAAGTGCAAAGCAGACAAAATGCGATAATGGTAAACAGCAGTGTAACAAAAATTATGGTAGTACATGGTACAGATAAAATGCAATGACGACGAAAAGAAATGCAAAGGAAAACTGTGCGATAAAAGTAAATTAAGGAAAACAAGGTCCAAAAAACTGCAAAGATAAATGGCAGCAAAGAATAAATTATGGTTAAATGCAATGTAACAAGAATGAGGGCAGTACATGGTCCAGATAAGAATGCTTGAAGATGAAAGGAAATGTATGGGAAAATGTGTTGTATTTTAATACACCAGATCAGAAAACTCAACAGATAAAGGGCAGAATAGATTATATGAAATTATGCTTAAATACAGTTTAATGGAATGACGGTGGAAATTAAACAACATAAAATGCAGAACAGCAAACAAGACAAAACCTGGTGCCGATAAATAGCCACACCAAACAGAAATTATACTGCAACCATACATTAGATTCTGATGATGCCTAAATAGCATGCAGATGGAACATGGTGTATGTAGATTGTAGAACTAAGTATAGATAATTGGAGTGTATAGTTAGCTAATGTATTTATCACATCCTAGGGTTGAAGCTTATTCTAAACAGAAGTGCAAATGGGAATTAAACAGGTCAACCAGTCTCTACGTGACCGACATATTGCGCATTCCACACAATGCACTAGAAATCTAACCCCAAAAAACGGTAAATGTGCTAAAGTGTTAACCACTGGCCACGATGCCAAAAGCTTTAATGAAATGTGGAATACAGACGATAACGAGTTCCAGACTAGGAGCAACAGAAAGCTAATGGGAGGATGGAAACATGAAGTACTTAATAGTTATTAACACATGTTCTGTTATAAATCAATGAAGAACACATGCCAGGTTCAAACAATATAGTGAAGCATGAGAAAACGTGGTTGTCCGTACAGACTAGACAATATGGACAAAACAGTCATAATAGATTTGTCAACCATGTAGGCACATGTGACAAATTGTGACATAAGGACAGCAGATAACATACAACCAGATATAAATCCGTTGCAGTTAACGTGTAGGAACAACGGCTGACAGAGAGAAAGAGCTGGACATAAAAGTGATTTTCTCAACTTTCCACTGGAAATGGGGAGACATTTAGAGCGATCACTCCAACTGAAACCCATCCAGACTCTTACTTTCTGAACAGATGCATAGCACTCTCTCTCTCTCTGTCTCTTCTGTTGTAATCCATCGGTTTGTCTCTCTCAGCTGCACTTTCACTTAGGGCATAACCGAAATCCGGATCGGAAAAGGATCCGGAATGTCTAACCCGTTGATTAATAAGTTTTTTTGATGGTTTCACTATGGACTAATAACAATATATAGGCCACTCACATATAATTATAAGTTTGATTGTTGCTACTTACTAGGGCTGACAACAGCCCAGAATAACCAGCACCCCTTACAAGGGTCTACTATTTCCTTCATACAATCTACCCTGTATCTGCCACATGCAGTGACCCTTAGGCCTGTCAATCAGTGAAGGAATATCAAGGTATAGGGAAAGTGACTGACTGGCTGTTCTTCAATCCTACCGCTTGTAGCTGATGCAAAGACCTTAGATGGCCTATACATCTGGTATGGCAAAAACAAAATTGGTTAAGCCCTACTTTCACTCTCTATCTCTCCTTCCACTGTGCCTTTTGTTCAGTCTTTCTTTGCCTATCAATTTCTGTCTTGCTCCAACCTTCACTGTTGCTCCTAACAAAACAAGGTGGACTCATTTACGGGATCCCAGTTTACATGCTATTCTGCTTAACGTAGGCAAAGTGGTGGTATGTATTAACACGTTCAAGAACTGCACTAAATATTGTCTTTTTCACCATTATCCTGTCTACATGCAGCCTGGTTTACACACTGTACCATAAGGCATGTCCCCAACGACCAAATACATTTAACCCTTTAAAAACGAGAGGAATTAATTTTCCATACATTTTAGTGTATGCTTGTCGTTAAAGTGCTAAGATCGCAATGATTCCAAAAATCAAATTTTATGAATTAAATGGAATTTTCTGGCAGCATTTGCTAGTCTAATGATGCCTGTGGCGAGTACCTTGCAGACTTGTTTGTGTGATCATACAGAGTTAAAATGCTAGTTAGACCATTCAACCTGCAAATACACAGGACATGTACATGGTTACAAATTTAACCAATTCACCTGAAGGCGGCCCTTGCCATAACACAATACTTGATATGGAACCCCCAACCCTTCGAGAGTCCAGTGTAAGTATTAGAGACTGACATTAACAATTATCACAGTAATTCCACAGTAAACACTGCAATCCAGAGGAATTTGGTCGAATTTGAAAAAAGCGTAACAATGATAATGGGCAAAACTGAAGGATGAAGTGTATTTTATCAACCCCTTAAAAATGTCTGACGACACTCTGTATGGTAATATCATGGTAATGGGAATGAAGTTACTGTAATACCAAACTAATGATGACAAAGTTAATAAATTTATTTATTTAAGTAAGTAATTAACTCTCAGTTGAATAGTTAAATCAATTTAACCTGTTAACTACTGCCATGTGAAAACATGATCCCTCTTTGCAATATATAATCTTTGGTCACTGTCAATCATTCCACGTATGTTATATTTACGACTATTTGCCTAGAACAGATTGCCAGTAATTCTTTTCTGTGTTTGTTTCATGAGATTAAAGTTCGAAATGAGAAAGCTAATTGTTAAAATGGTGAAACATGTGAAGAAATTTTTATTACCAACACAAATCTGATTAAACTTACAAGTGTATTATGATGTACAACACAGATCTCTGGTAAGCAATATTAGGAAAAATGTTCAAATGTTTTTATATAAAAAGCAGGCATGACAAAAGACATAGTGGCCTTAGGTCACACGTAAAATGCACAAATGCCTGCATAATAACTTAATTTACATACATTAAATTCAGTGACAGGTGTGGATTTATGTCAATTAATTAAACCATCAGGATAATGTGCAATTAAAATCATTAATGAATTACAAATTTTACAATAAACTTTTCAATGACTGTGCAGCCTCACCACCCAATTTATGGACTTCATAATCCTCCTCTGCAAGGAAGTATTACTTACATTTTATGGCTACACACAATTACTGATTTAACTGACTTAATTAATGACTTAATATACTTAATTTGACAAGTGTGTCTGTGTCCAATTGGCAACAATTGATTGAATTAAGCATTGAAATGTATCTTGCTCACCCACCGTGCCACCATGTACAGCAACTGTCGTTACAATATTACAGGAAAGTGACATTCGAATAATCATTCGAAAACTATGGATGAAGGGTATTCTCAACCCCTATAAACAGTTTGACGATACTGCTGCACTCATGGCACATCCTTTAACCGTTTAACGACGAGAGGGTTTAGCTTTCCATACATTTACCAACACAAGTGCACGCTCGTCGTTAAACATGTAAAAAGTCCTGAAACAAAGAGACTTGCCCTTCAGAAACTTGTTCTCCACAAAGGCTGATTCTGACATAGACAACGAGTCTGACACTAACAAGTCCTATATGACAACCTGCCTTCTGGAATCAGAAAACAACTGCATGGCAAAAGCTACCTTCAGTTGTCTGCTCCATTCTGGCCATTTAGGCAACAGATTTTCTTTGTTAGAGTCGAACAATTGAGAATCACTCAATGCAGCTAAGTACAGAAACTATCAGTGACCTGCTCTTGATCCCAAATTAAATAAATAATTAGCCGACATATCGCTTTTTGATGTTTAACATTTTCATAAATTTTAATAATGCCTATGCATCTAATGATGCTCCTTTAATATGAGGGACATTGCATGGATGAAAATCCATATGCAGTGATGGTGAGGAGATGAGTACCAAGGTTGCAGAGAGGGTGAGGGAACAGATGAATGTACATACTGTACATATATGCACATGTCTATGTTCATTCATTCATTCATTTTGAGAATTTATATAGCGCCCCTTCAAGATAACTACTCAGAGGCACTCCCAGCCCAGCCATGGATAAATAACGAGATTTAAGTGACTTATAGAATGCAGGGAGATTGTTCCGTATCATTAAACGCAGCTCTCGGACAGGAGCCAATTCCAAATGATAGAACCCATGACTGAAAAGGCCCGATGCTGCCTAGTATAGGAATGAGCACGCAGGACCAGAAGCTCCCCTTGGTCGAAGAGTGAAGCACCCGACAAGCCACATCAGACAAATAGGTAAGATGGGGCTTAACCAAGAAGGCAGAGAGACACTAGTGCAGCGATCCTATAAGAGATACGCGTGGAAGCAGGGAGCCAGCGTAAAACATAACGCATATATGCAGAAACAGGGACATGCTTAGGATTATGTCTGTGGCTTAGGAATACGCTTAGGAATATGGGTATGCAAAGGATGAATTATGCATGTACATATGTATGCATGCATGCATTATGTAGCACACATGTATGTACATGTACACACATATTTACATCCGAACGGTGATGCTCAGAAACTGCCCCGTACGAACCTCCCAAACATGCCACATAATGTGAGTGTTTCGCCAGAGTGTCCATTAGTTGATTCACAACAGAGGGATGCTGGTATTGTTGAAAATGGCAACGTCAGCAAGCACACGCAATGCTCTACTGATAAATCCTTTCCACATCCACTTCAGAATTCCTAGCACTCAGCTGTGCTTGAAAGTTGTGCAAGCACCCTCTGCAAATCGCCTGCAAACACAGCTAGTACATTCCAGGGTTCATAGTTTGAACTTTGGACATAGCCCATGGGCTGGCTGCCAAACTCCACCCAGTAAAACCTTAAGTGGCAAAGTGGTTAAAAGTAGAGGAAAACACATGGTTACAACCACTGCCGAGACCTCAACCAGTTGGTGGGCAACATAACTCCTTCACTCCAGAAGGGTAACATTATTCGGAAGAGGTGTACCTTCTTTGAACATAGGCCACTTTTTTACCCTATTGGTATGGATACACTTTCTAACAAGGGGTCACAAGGACTGAAATAGCAACTAGACGGGATATACTGGCCTTAACTTACAGCTAGGCACAAGTGCGTCTAGTCGCTCACAAGAAGAGAATGTGCAATTGTGCATGGATGGAAAAGTTTACTGGCACAACTGAAAGTGGTTTACAACTACAGTCGTCATCATTACGCTTGGCACTGGTTAATTTTTGAACAGAAGTGATAGCTGATTTCCCTGTAACAACTTGGGCACAACATAAATTGTATTTACCCCTTATTGCCTATCAGACAATAATGTTCCCGCATGCGCACATGTGCTACCCCACCCCACCCACCCAGAAACGGAACAACTTGTTGAGAATGGACTTATTAACATTTTTCCAAAAGCTTATAGCCTACGCAAGTCAGTCAAAAACTATTAGAACTTTTGGTCCAATATTTATGGAGCTTTCTAAAAAAAATATATAATATTCTGGGAAATCACATATAAAACTTAACATGTCTCTATCCAATGCAATAATAACAGTGGCCTTAATACAGAACTTGGCATAACAGTTTGTAGCAAGGTGAGCCACAGATGCATATATGCACTAATTAGACACGAAAATCAATGTTCATGTTCTTACGGATAAAGCCACTTTCGGACTGATCTAGTGGGCGATAAGTGATCCTTTTCTCTGACAAGGTCATATATACATATAATTATATATATATATATTGGATTATACAGATTTCTGTATATGTATATATAAGTTAAGTATACATACATATGCTTGGTAATAATATATACTTGACTATCTAACCACCCATCAGATTTCCATTTCTGTCAGACTTCACAAATTTTAAAGATTTTCAGGATAATAATAATGTAGATTTCTATATACATAATTAGCTGTCTCAACCCGGTTCAGGCTGGGTCCTCGGATTCAAGTAAATCCGGTGACTTGGGGGGTACCCCTAGGTGGTCTGAAATTGTCTTCCATTAGTCTTGATCCATCATCACCCAAGATACACAGACTGGACTGTGACCCAGATCACCCGACGGTTGCTGCTACTGGTTCAACAAAGACTGAAAGGAATCTGTTACAGGAGACAAGCAGCCTGGAGCCAACGAACAGGTTAAACTGGCAGAAGAAAATCTGGCCCTGTGGGGCCTGACAGAGGATCAACAGCCCAACCCCCAACTATGGGTGGGACATGCCTAAGCACTAAAGAGGCAAAACTGGCAAGGTGTCATACACATTAGGATTCATTGCTCAACCACCCACCTACCTGGAGTGAAAACACATCTATAGGCAAAACTAGATTGAGCGCATTATAATAAAGTGCAACCTAATCCTGAAAGCTGGATCAATCACAGCTTGTTGAATTTTTAATAAAAAAATATTAGTTATAAACGAAAAAATTTCCAGTTTCAGGGGCAAAGCAAGGGTACTCCCTTTACTCCGCTGGAAGCCTCTCAGATCCTCTGCCTTGCCCTCCTCAACCTCATAACTCTGGCAAAGCCACTGTCTATATGCACATATAGAAAAAATATCAACTATATACTGGATCACCCAACAATATAAAATTGGCACGGATTACCTTAATTTGTTCTAGCTTCTTAACCAGCAGTACCTCGATACTGACGTTTATACAGGTCTCCACGTAAAAACCCTAATACACTATGCAGGTTGTAAGATTTCGTGGATATTACAGAATGTATGTTGGCACATAAGGTCACACAAAGTACCCCAACGAGGGTAAGGAATATCTCCCCCGCTGAACTTCAGGCTACACAGAGCCTTGTGAACAAGCCCAAGACTGGGACCATGCACGAGTCCAGAAATGCACAAGAGAAGGGGAAGCCACTGATGATGACAGGACAATGATGATGATGATATAAACTGGATGACTGTGTGTATTAGATAATTCATACTGGCTCTAATTATGAACCTTTATAGATTGGGTCTGTCTAGGGTTGCCACCTTTCTAAACTAGAAGTTGGGACACAGTTTTGGAGTGCACTGAAATCGCAAATCACCTCATGATGTGGGACCACAGGCACAAGTCGTGCAACCGAGTAATTGTTTGGGAAAGTAACTATTTATTTAAAAAGATGATTAAGATTCATGATTTTCAACATGGGAATGATGTCAGGATGTGTTTAAATTTCGTTATTTATGATATTTCACTTCGCCTGCGTTATAAATTTATAGTGATGTTGAACAAATATAATACGGATAATGTGTTTTAAGCCACAACATTTGGTTAGTTTGGAAAAAATTACCACAAATTGGAAAGTCGGGACAGCCAAATGTCCCTACAAATGTCACACAAAATATCAAGGTCAAGTAGGGACGCGGGACATTTACCTCGAAATCAGGACCCTGGGATAAAATCGGGATGGGTGGCAACCCTAGGTCTGTCCAACGAGGGAGGAGCATAGACGTATGTATATATACACAAGGTTGTTATTGCATGTATTCTGCTTATTAATAATGTCAGCAACGCACATGTGACAGATTTACACACTGCATGAGGGCCACTGACTTGATGGCCAGAACTAACGGACTGCTATGCCTCAGCCATGCACTTAACAAAGACACGGATCCAATATTTATCTAGCACTACACCCAGACCCACTAGGATGGCTTAGGCATTTTCCTCCAGCAAGTCACACAACTAGCCAATCATACAGCCAGCCAACCGTAGAGACAGTCAATCAAACAGCCAGCCAGGAACCCAATCACTCAACCTGCCAACCAGTTACCCTAGCAGTCCTTAGTTCTGTGCTCCTTTTCTTGGTCTTTCCTTTGCATGCTTTGGTTCCAAAGTACAGTGGAAGACACAAGTGGCTGCCCCTGTTCAAAATTACATATGACACCCTTTTGGCCATACAGGTACCTCTGCTTAGCCATCTCCTTCTGAAACCCACTTAAACCAGTAACCATGCATGTCTCAATCATCCTAGTTGGGACATAGTATATAGAAGGCATTGTCAAACAATAGTAGCCCTATGGATAGAATGACCGCTTGCTGAACTGACCTGTCAAGTTTGCACCTCAGCAAACAAGAGACCTGCAATGCCACACACACTCTTGATAACGCAACATTACTCATATGCATGCACATTTCACAAAGATTATAACCCGACTTTTTCTGAGCAAAAAGGCCAGCAAGTTTAATTGCTAGATCAAACCCTGTCTTGAAGAAATCATTATTTCTTGCAACACTGCTTAGGTTCTGCACTCCCAAGTGTGAGCACGTGGACCATCTAAAAGGGACTGAACCAGAAACTAGGCCACCTGCAAATGCCACAAATCCTCTCCACTGCTGCAAGCAAGCCACATCTGATACCTGGCGTTATGCCTCCATGTACTGCTATTTAGACATGGGCAGTACGTATTGATTGGCAATTACTACCTGCACTTTCACCTGTACACAGCCTATAGCTCAGCTTCCAGGGCTATTTCCCTTCCCACATTTCCTTGTAGGCCCACAAAACAGTCCAACATAGTGGTCAACTTTAACTGTCTGCCAAGTACGGCTGCAACCTCATATGCATGCATCCCAATAAACATATCTTGCATCAATCATGGCACCCGGTCTATATAGCTACAGAGGCCAAGCTGTCCTAATAGCAGAGATAACTCCAATGGGTTCACAACCACTCTAGGGACGGAATGGTTCCTAATTAATTAGGAAGACACTGATACAAAGAACAGATAGGATGACCAGCCTCACTGTCCATACTTCAGGCTCCTCTACTTATCACCCCACAGGCTTTCCACTTCAATCCCACCTCTTCAAGAATTCCTACCCTAATCAATCCAATCCTCCGCGTTCCAGGCTTTCTCCTCTTCAGCGACACCCACCTCAGCAGCTCTTCTACCTCCTCTCTCTGATTCCTCTGGACAACCCGACTCGGATCTTCCCCCTAACATTTCTAAACAACCTCTCTGAGAAGATGCAGCGCTCACGAATAAGCTGGTGCGCAGTGCTTAGCTTTAGAAATGTGGAGTTCACAATTCCCACACCTTGCTTTCTCGACCTCGGTCCGGGACTTGGGAGTCATCCTGGACCAGGAACTTGCATTCACGCGGCACATAAATCTTCTCTCCCGCAGTTGCTATTACCAGCTCCGGCAACTCAAGGTGATCTCCCGTTCTTTGTCTCCCGGTGCAGCTTCCACGCTTGTCCATGCTTTTGTTGTTTCTCGATTGGACTACTGCAGTGCCATATATGATGGACTCCCGGCCTGCCGGATTGAGTCCCTGAACAGAATCCTGCGTACTGCTGCCCGCCTTGTAGGCCGCATCCCCAAGTTTGGCAGAGTGTCTGCGTATATGAGGGATGTCCTCCACTGGCTCCCCTACCCACAGCGCATCACTTACCGAATCTCTGCCTTGGTCCGGCGGTGCTTTGAAGGTTTGGCCCCTCCATACCTGCGGGAGCTCTGCTGTCCCACCTCATGCTCGCAGCGCCGTTCCTCTCTCCGCTCAGCTGCGCAGGCTGAACTTGTTGTTCCCCGCGTGCGGACAACCATACGGCAGCGCCGTGCCTTCTCTGTGGCTGCCCCCATGACCTGGAATGGGCTTCCTACCAAGCTCCGTCAATTACCGATTGGTCATTTCACCCTGTTTCTTACTGTCCTCAAAACTGCGTTATTTGACCGTGGTTGGGCTGGGAGTGCTCCTGAGTAGGCAATCTTGAAGGGGCGCTATATAAAACTACTTTAATAATAATAATAATAATTATAATGCAGAAAAGTCATTCAAAGGAACAGCTTAAGCTCATTCACTGTGAACATCTTTCATTACCGACAACAGACGCTACAGGACCTCAACCATTCACAAACTGAACAGCTTGGGGAATATAGGAAACACAAACTAATCGGTCTAAAGCACACCAATCACACAAAATATCAAGGCCGGGCCAAGCCAATCACAAACTATGTCAGTTTTTAAGCCGTCTTTAGGGATCTACCGGGCATCCATTGATAAATTAGCCTGCAGGAGAGAGCTCTGATAAAGGCACTGCTATCGATCAGGACAGCTTGATTTGCTGCTCCAATTTTCGGCTCACCAAACACAGAGAAGGGAAATCCACTGCAGACCTATTAAGGAGGGCTGCAAGGCTCCAATCAGCTGGAAGAATCCATGTCCAGCATCCAGGGAAATTAAGATGCAGCCTCTGGAAAGGAATCATCTAGATTGCATAGATTGCACGAATGTACAAAAACTTCTGCCATAATCCTAAAAAGTTGTATGGTCAAAGACATAAATTACTGGTAACCAAATACAGATATATCAACCCCACGGTCATAAAACAACAACGCGAGATTTTATTCAGGCGATTACTCCGAACATTCCAGTGTCTGCTGCTAGCAGAGATTGCAAGTCTCTACCCAATTTTGTGTTATAGACTGTTCGAAGGTAAGCTGTAAACCATCCGTTTTCCATCAACAAATGAGAATCATATTATTGAGAGGCAAAATTAGGCAACTGCTCCATGTAAGTAAGTGGCACATTAAACCTGCAGTAAGTAGCCCGGATTCTGTAATATTTACAGCTCCCCCTCGAAAGCGCTGCTTCCAACCTAAACAATGAAATAGTTTTTTAGGAATGATCTGCAAGCTGGAGGAGTGGTATACACTTTGGTTTTCCTAAGTGATGACTTGGGGTGGAATGATCATTTGGCTCAAACACTGAAACAGCATGACCCCAGATGACCTTCACAAATCGCTCAGCTCCAGAAAGAAATGCCTTTTACGACTCCAACAAGTGTGCCTACAACTGGCAACGTTTACAAGCAGTTTCCTCCAATAAGCAGCATACACGGGTATTACACGTGTCTTGGCTCTAGAGAGAATTATCTCAAAACTTCTCTAACCTTATGGCCTTATGGTTGTTCCGCATATGCACTCTTCTGCGGCCCAATCCAGGAGCTTTGCCTATGTGGGTCCTTCAGCTGAAAGAGGGTCTTCCCCAGACCCTCCGTCAAGAGCTTCTTGTCCTCTCTCCTCTTCAGTTCCGTAGACGCTTGAAAACCTTTTGCCGGTTTTGGCAGTGATGCGGGTCGAAAGCGCCGCTGATTTGAGTGGCGCTATATAAATGTTCAATTACAATTACAATTACTGTAATCCTAATGCTCCCTTCTGCCGCAACACAAATTGGAAAACTGCATTATAGTATGCAATCACTGGATGGGATCTACAACTAATATATATGCATATTTATAGTGCAGATACGATAGATATATGTATTATGTGACCTGCTGGGAGAAAAGTACCAAATCTCATTATGTCCACAAACACCTATGGAACTAAAAGTCCAAATTATGAACATCTAAAAACTGTCTTGGCACAATCACTTTAGAAAATTGCAAATCTATATTTAAAGACCCACTGCTCTGAAAGTAGACCATAGTTCTGGCTATAATTTTTACACATTTGATGCAACAAGTCATTGTACGGACTGTAAGGTTTCATTCGTAACCAGTTATAAATTTGAGACAGCGAACTACTGAAATATCAGATAATCATTGAAAATTAGTGATATAAACAGTATAGGCTTACTATAGAAGTCTAGGGCGTGCGACAGTGTAGTGGTTAGCGTGCTGGAGCACCACCACTTGCTACATCTGACATCAATGGTTACTGAAAGCATCTCTTCAGAGTTACCGTATGTAGATGACTGAAGTTTCTCAATCTCTTAAAACTGATGTCATGTCGAGCAGAGGAAAAGACCGATATCAAGAGAAACAATTCAATCATTTGATCGTACTCTTTCTCTCGATAACAATGGACAGACCTAGAAACTGACTGGACTTACAGCTGCATTTGCATTGCGTATCTTCCACTGGAAAGACTTAATCATCCTAAAATTATTTCATGCAGACATCATCTTTCAGCATCTGTTCATCTTAGGCCACTGTACTTTGTGCAGTTGAGCTGCTACTGTTACGGGTCATCAAAAAGATAATGTTGTATCATTCTTTTATACATCAAAGATGGCAGCGGCAGTAATTCATTGCTCAGCTCACAAGAAGGCGCCAGTGCAACAATAGCATTATCCCATCTGAAAGACACCTGTAGACAGTAACAAAGGAAATCTTAAACAGGCAGAACAATGTTCATTGTTCATTGTATATATGACCATTATCATTTACCTCTGTATCTGCCATGTTATGTTATCCTGAACCTGAACGACAAATAAACACCAGCTAGTTTGCAGCAGCGTTGCACTAGTCCGTCCGCTCCTGCATAGGATTTCGTAGTAGAACACAGTCCCGTCTTCCGCGGTGGTGGCGGCGGCGTCCACTGGATCCGCACACTGCCTAATTAAGCCCTGAAAAACACAACAAGCCCAATACAGAGACAGTATATCTAACCGAAACACACAATATAGCACATGCCATCCCACCACCCAGCCAGCCAGCCGGGTATCAGGCAAGCCAGCCAGCCACACACGGTCGGTCAACCAATATTGCAGTTTATCACAATTCCCAACAGCCAATACCAGGAGCCAGATGCAAAGCCATTGAATACATTACAGATACAGAGACAACAACAGACAGGTCAGATGTCTTAACAGAATCATTCTACCTACAATGCATTCCATGATCTGCAATAGCTGTCAGGCTGTGAATGACGAATGCATTTTGATCTTCACCAATCAATTGGCAGACAGCCTAATTTATCCACAGCAGACACTGCCTGCGGCTAATGGACACCTACTGTACAGCAGCAATTCGTGTCTGCCTGCGTGCCACTTTACCCTATCTGGATGCTCAATGTCCCACTAACAATTGGCCTAGGTATCCTAAAAACTAAACCAGCAGCAGGAATATTGGGACCATCACTCCATCAGTACCCGTTGACACCCTCGAATGTCACTGTTGTGGAACCTTATCTTGACCTAGGAACCTCGTCGGGTCAAAGTTTGAACTTCCATTACTGGTTGATAAACACAGAACTTAAAATGGCAAGCAATGGTTTACAATTTTTGCCCAAATGAACATAAAAAAACTCGGCCACATTTCACGTGGTGTATAAGAGACTAGATACATACATACAAGATAAGAATATATTATCTTTCATGTAGCAAAGTCAATGTTTTTATGTATTACTGCACGCCGATCATGTACGTAAACCAGTTTTACAATTTACACATAAAATCCCTGCAGCAGGTGTTGACATAGTAAAGGTTGATGGACTACACAGCAAAAACACATAGTTCAGCAACATTCAGTTTTATGTATTAAAGCCAAATAATCCCATTATTGTCAATAAATTACCAGTACCACAGAGCATTGGACATGGTGGTCTTTTGGGGTAGCACACTTGGGCTGTAACCGAATGATTATGGGTTCTAATCTACCAAGACACTCTAAAGATTCAGGTTACAAATGAATCTCAATCTATTCAGACATCCATCCACCTGGACTGGATCAACTGACGTGCAAGAAAAAAGCCAACCAGAATCTACTGAAATCTATCACCAGTAAAAAATCTTTTAAATCAAACCAGCTTTAAACTGGTTATTGCCAGTGCATTTCCAAAAACATTTCCAAGCAGATCAATCCAAGAATTCAGATTCAGCCCACAATCTGGCAGCCTCTATTGCTCTGAACTGCGTAAATCTAGCGTAGAAAATGATAAAACAAATCCAGGTCACATGGCAAACAATAACAGGAATAACTCAAACTACTATATTGCTAATTGAAGCATGTATAGACTGCCATTATCAGCAACAACAATACTAAACATCTAATTAAGACTTAATCCTAATTACTCCTAATGCAGCAGTAAATGAAAAGTGGTGTAACTCCCAGGTACGCGAATAAACTTAAGTTAATATCTGTTTTGCCAAACATGTGAAAAATTATCTTCAGTCCAAAGCCACAGAAACACAGCAATTTTGACGTGTCCCTTTTCCAGAGAAAGCCGCACAATGGCAGACACTACTCATCAGCCGGGGCTGGGTCAGGAGTGCTTCTGAGTAGATAACCTTGAAGGGACGCTATATAAATTTTCAGTATGAATGAATGAATTAGAAATTATCCTGTTCCTTCATAACTGGTTGATGTTCAAGCATTACATTACGTTGTCAGACTTGTCTCAAATTAATATAAAAGGTCAAAACAAACTGAGCAGCCTGCTGCTGGCTACAGCACATGAAAGCAGTCCTCTGAGCTAGCTATCCCCAAGGTGCAACCATGGGGTGAATTTCTAGCGACTCCCATTTCTTAGCCCTGGCACATGAAGGCAGGTGGCCAGCCAGTCTTTTCCCTTGCAACCTGATCACCCCACAAAGAGTACGGTCAGTGTACTCATTTATCACAGACTTCGTTAGGGGCGCCAGTGAAGCAGCGATCTCAAAACACTTTTCTGCCCGTGCGATGATTTAAACCCCAGACCTCTAGCGTGCTAAATTCTACACTGCTGCACACCACCCTTAATCTGGGAAAAAAATATTTCAAGGTGGGATTTAAAACCAGCCATATATGCTGAATGTCAGACACTAATCAATTCTGTATCAGAGTATGTTGAATGTTGCTGCAGACCGTAGATGGTTGGCTGATTCTGCAAAGCCAAATAAGTGAGCATTACTTCAGGACCTCTGGCTCATTGATATGCATCAAAGTATGCATGTGACATCGAAATTTCTGACAGCAGCTGCATAGGATAATCTGCATTTAATTACAGTCCGCTCAATGATATGCACTATAACAATAGCATAAATCTAAGGCCATGCAATCACGCATCTGCTACCTACCCACATCCGCTAATCGAATATACGACTGAATATTATTCCACGCTGACGGGACTTTACAGGGACTTTCCCTTAAAAGCCACACCATCAGCAACTCTAATAATAGGAGTTATGCCTCTTAAGTTCGCTTAGTGTTCTGGCCATTCCTTCTTGTGTTTCAGTTGAATTTCTAGTGTTTAAGTAAAATTACAAAACTGTCCCTGTGTTATGCAACCCATAGGGAAGGCTGTAGTGTTGTAGGATTACTGTACTAGGAAAACTGCAGCCATGCATTAACAAATAGATTCTTTAAATCCACAACCAAATCTCTGACAACTCATGAGACTACTAAGTCTTATAAATAATAAACCATTCAATACATACATCACTTTACCTTACTTATTCTGTGTCCAAACTGTCCATACAATCACATCAGATTTGACCAATGTTAATATGATACAGTTGCTCAAGATAGATGTTTCGCTTACAAAATGCTTCCACTGCAAGTTGTACATAAAATACCTAGATTTGAACCTCTTAAGCAGTGTTGAAGGGAACAAACATTATCAAGTCGATGTCCTACTACCCACAATGACTGTGATAGGGCTAAAACGATAATAAAAAGACAATCAGATAACAACTACCACACTGGTGATGACTATCAACAATGATAACAGTGTGACAGTGACAAATCAGACACTATTCACTCTCCGCACCAAAAAGTCTGGCTGACTGCATTACGCATCCATCACAAGAACAACACTGGTGGACAGAAATTTATAATCCTACAATGTAAAACTGTCGCCACCGCCGCTGCTGCCATACATACAAATACGCACAAACAACACACACGGCTTCCACTCAATTTTTAATACGTTCGAAATCTCTTTCGTCCGTCCGTCTGTCCGTCCGTCCGTCCCGCCATGCCTGTGCGTTTCTCACATCGTCTGCGTCCGTATATACATCTGACGCGGTGAACAAGATTGCGTCGGCCGGTCGGCGGAGGATGTGGCACATTATCATTCGGCATGACTGCAACGACTGTCCTATTGGGAAGACGAGCCTTCTTCCTTCGCTTGCAACATGAATACACATAGGCGTCCAACACAATCGATATTTTCCGTCTGCTGCGATCGTCTCAAGCGCTCGAGCGCCGCCACCGCCACATCCTACGGCCCGGCGCGCCGCGGCGTATTCGGCCTGGCACGCAGTCTTCAACCAACCGCCGCCGCTGCCGTCGTCGTGTCGTAAACATCGGATGGTCGTAGAACCCCGGCGGCGGCGGCAGCGGCGTTTGCGTCCAAAGTATTGTCGTGCCAGGAAAACCGTCCGAGCTGCTGAACACAGAATAGCCAACGAACGACGGCCCGATTGCTGCCCACTGGCAAGTGCCGCCGACCGACGTACACACTACATTATTTCTCGACGGGACGTTTCTAAAATAAGTATGCAAGTCGGATTTCCGCATCACTAGCGCAGCTCCACAACAGACATTATAACAAAATGATACATATTATTAAATGTGCTATATATATATATATATATATATATACACACACACACATATATATACTACATATATATATATAATTATATAAAACACATTTAGACATAGTTGAAGTATATCCTCGTAAAGTGCAAATACTATGAATCATTTCAACAAGACTCCAATCCAAACTCCCAGCTTAAGTAATTAAGTATTAGCAAATAGCCTTTTATTAATGAGAGACAAATTCTCACATTTGACAAAATACAGTTGTTGTAACCTTGCAAACATGTGATGATATATTATATGGTCATTTACTCTCTCGCCATCTCATCTTCCCACGAACAGCGTATGGTATGTGTACTCGTTATAGCTGGGTCGGCTGGGGGCATGCGCAGAGCAGAAATCTCGAACCAAATTTCTGCCCTCTCAGGGTTGGCACACTAACATCTCGGTTTACGGTCCAGCATGCTAACCACTACACTATTGAGCATCTACTGAAGCAATATTCACTCCAAAAAGTAGTCTTACAGACAGTTCAGCGGTAGGCATATGAACAATTATAACATAACCACGCTACTTGGCAAACAAGAGGCTTCAATATTTTCATCATACCAAATGTCACCATCTCAGTTGGCTTTAAAAGTGAAACAATAACTGCTTTATTACACAAAAACAGTTAATTAAGAATGCTTTGCATTTTTAAATGTCAGCTGTTCCTTAGGCTGCAGTTATCCTGATGCTAATTGCAGGACATTTATTCAACACCTGGGCTGGACAGCGAGGGCATTGAGTGCTCGGAAGAATACATTTAACACCTGACATATTAAGATACCCTGGCTGCTTGATGATCATTTAAAATTCTTTATTTTACCATGTATAGGCAGTAGTTACTGAGAGCAAAAAGTATTTATCAGCACGGACCACCACAGAACAGCAATTGTGAAAGCTAGCTAAAACGACATATAATATGGATCTCTACTGATCCTGTCCAAGCAAGGAATATAATTATGGAACGCAGTTTAGGCCCAAAGCTGCTAGTCATTGTGTTATCAGAATGGCGCTATAGAAGTTTTTCACATTAAAATATAGTGCCACGTTTGGAAGTTTAAGTTTCCACAGAGTTAGGATGAGAAGCAATCACAAAACTGCTCAGTGCCATCAGTTGATGCCCTCAGCACTAAAGAAATACGTTGTAGTCGCAGTTGCGCAGAACTTTGTGCCTATAGCTGGTGTGCAGATTTCCACAAAATGCCTTGGTGCCACTTCTGGCATAGCAGTGGTAACATTACAGGCTGTGAAACCTGAATGAAGACAAACTGTGATTGTTATTGCAAGACACTTTGAACAAGGCAAGGACAGACAGATTTTTACGGATGGCTTAAAATGCAGTGAAGCTATTTAAATGCACTGTTATGACACATTATTAAATACACACTATATATAATTATATATGTTATATATAATTATATATATATATGGTCTATTTCATAGACACAGGTACACCCATTACACACAAACTTATACGCCAATTAAATTGTTTGCATGCAAGTAAATACTAACATAACATAACATATCGCTTGAACTAACACTAAAGGAGGCAATAGACTGTCAAATGGCTGGCGTCAGGAACTGATAATGATGATGAAATTCTAAATACATACATAAAATGCTTACATTAGTCAAAATAGCGTCTGGAAACACGAGACAATTATGTAGCTGAAATGCTCTTAGACATCAACTGCAGCAAGGAATATGCTCTGACAACACAGTTTGTGTCTACTAGCGTTTTAGCCACAAAAGTTTGTGTTCTTCATAGCATTACTTTTTAAAGGGGTACAGATGGATAAGCACCAAAATATTTGCAAGTTCAGACATTTGCAAGTAGACACTTGAATGCATACATACATAAAAAAAGACAAGCGCATAGTTATATACATAGTCACACAGATATATTCAGACATGTAAATGTGGATTAGTTGCATGGTTGGATGGAGCCAGAGAAATCAATAGTAAACAAAAGAGCATCTTCTGACCTTCAGCTGCACCAAGGAAACGACTAGTCGACACGTTTCATCAGCATTTAAACACAGACACAAACGATTAAGCAGGCTGCCAGATGAACGGACAGACCAAAGGCTTGCAATATGGGGGGGGGGGGGGGCGAACAACGGAAGCACAGGGAAAGGTCAAATGTTCCAGTTGGCTAACCTACGACGATTCGTGTCAGAGTATGGTAATGAAATGTATAAAGATACCTAAATATTGCTGATTCCATGAAAGCGACATGGTAATTGTACATAATGTTGTAATTAGTTAAGTTCTTCTATTGTGCCGGTGTCTAATGCACAAGGCATCAACCAATACCGAGCCATAATCTGGTCAATATCCCGATCAGTCCGGCGGTCTATCAGTAACATGCATGGTCATGGAAACCGCCTCGGACATTCGCCTCGGCCGAATATCCCGTTTTTCGGCATTAATTGCCTCTGAAAATACTGTACACAAAAATGAAATTTTTTAACTTATTCAGTAAACTTACATACATGTATGTAAATGTTCAGCCTTAAAACAAATAATGGAAGCCAAGTTTCTTGATTGATTATTTATATCTAAAATTAAAAATGTATTAGTCTGTTATTACAAGTACAAACATTTATTTCGATAATTTTTTATTACATGAAAATGTGAACTTTGCATATGGAACAAATGGTACTCGGTTCATACCCAGATCTGGCGAAAAGTACATCCAAATACTCGGATACGGTATTTAGTGGAAAATGTCTCCCGGTTATGCCCTATCAACTACCGAAGTATTCATATAAAAGCTCCACTTTGTTTGTAGTCCAATGAATAGGAAATGACCTCCACCAGAAAATATGAACACATGTAAAGACTACGATAACAGGCCACATACTTGTAAGCACTAGTTTCTACAAGACTTCTTCCAGAGACAAGTGCTTTGAAGCTAAACAGAAATTATTACATAAATTGAGGATGCCCTACATCTCTATGAACAGTGACACCTCTGCTAACTAAACATTTGCAGGTTCCTCAAGTTACAGGATTTTCGGTTAGATGAGAGATGTGACAACTGCAATTCAACTAACAATGCAATACGAATTTGAATCCCAGACACATCACCAAAAGGCCACAGCCTTGCCACTTATCCACAACACCAAGAAAATAAACATCCCTGTATAATTGTACTTAACCCCCAGTTGGCCACTGTCACATACTCCAGTGCAGCTGGTGTTAATGGCATCATTCTTCCCATGCTGCTTCATACAAATAGCATGGGATGATCATAAGCACAGTTCCGGTCCACAATAATATAATTGTCTGATTACTGATGTCTGGCTATAAGGCACAGTGGCTGACCTTTTACTGCTAGACGATTCATGTTGGAAAAGCCTGCCTTCCAGCCACACTGGAGTTTACAGTACATATTGCCAGCAGACAGATATTACTTTTTATGGCCCTTATATTCATGCGCGTCAGACTGTCTGTGTGTCTGGGCGACAAACTTCTCAAGTGTCAACAACAACTGTTGACTATATTCCTTGCCTACCCCATTAGCAAATTCCCAGAGGGTCTTCCTTTCAACACCGCTATTTGCTATGGTTGCTATCAAGGGGCGCTTCCTTCATAACTTGATAGAGCATGTGCAGCTTTTGGCCAGTTGTCTGGATGCATGTGTGGATTGGGGCATGTGCTGAATAACTCCATGCTGGAATAGCCTAGAGCATCAATTTTTGATAGTAAAAGACAGAAACCATTACAACTATTCACAGTTCGGTGTATCGCATAGGTCGCTTTCTAGATAGTGCATTTCACCCCAAATCATATCCTCAACAGAGAATCATCTTAGATTTAGGTCACTAGACCTACATACAGTATATACCGTAATTCACAATTCATCTTTGTGGAATTTGAGCGTTTTCCTCACAGATAGGTTTACAGTTCACTTGTACGCCCAAAAGTGAAGACCAGTTCAACTGCATTTTACCTTATGTTAACTGCCGCCGAGTGTGAGGTTTAGCACTTGGTAAGCATGCTGGACTGTCAATCATGATGACAGAGGTTCAAATCTTTTTCAGAGCAGAATTTGTTTCAAGATTTCTGCTACTTTTGCACCCTAGGAAACTCAGCTGTAATGAGCACATTGACCACACTGTGAAGAATAGAAAGGTAAAAGGAATAGAAAAGGCAAAAGGAAAGGGATGGCCATCTGTCTTCATATGTCAAGACTCTGAAAAAGAAGTTGCTAACAATTCATACCCATACCTGCCTCTTGGGTTTAGCTTAAGTAAAGTAAATATCTTCTTCTTTCATTCTGATAATTTATGTAGCACCTCTTCCAGAGACCTACTCAAAGGCGAATATTTAGACTCGTACTTGGCAACCATTTTATCTGTTCCATCTCAAGTTGTTAGTCATACTAACTTCATCTTCTTCTTCTTCAACTGCCTGCCTCCAACTATAACTGCTTGAAAGTACACCGAAAACTTTATAATACTCTCACCGGGACCAATAACAAGAGTCATCTTACAAAGAGACCGTGTAACAACGACGTTAGTTTCTATTTTGGGATCCAGGTTCTATCAGAATTCATGCTATGATGAAGTGCGTCATAACGAGTAGGACTGCCTACTGATACAATTGCTTCTTGGTGTGTCTCCCGTCGGGTCTGATTGCATCTTGATATGCCTGTCTACGTGTAGGACCGCATCTCTCTATGCTTGCCTGTCTGCCCAATCAAACTTTATTGGAATATGCAAGACGAATTTGCTAGAACCTCGTTGTTGTGATGTCTGTGGAAGTCATATAAAGTATCTCATTATACGGAGGCGGCCAGACAATGAGGCTCTGCTGCTCTGAAGCTCAATTAATTTCCAGGTCCACGCCACTGACAATGATATATGTCAGAATATACTTCATAGTTATGTGTTACATGGAGGTTCCAGTGTACAGAAACAATGACCACACAACGCGCACACACACACACACACACACACACACACACACACACACACACACACACACACACACACACACACACACACACAGCATCATTTTAACACTGTCTTTGAGGGTTATTTCATGAACTACCTTATAACGAATGAGACGATGTTTTATCAAGCTAATCAATAATTGGGATGCAGGACTCCCACTGTGTACAGTACACATTATATAAAAATTCATTTGCAATGTGAGTTTTGGCACATACATGTCAGTGTTATAGTGCATAATGTGATATATGCCTCCCTGTATGTTAATCTTTCTGTCTGTCCCTGTGTATAAATACACATGTGCATACATCCTTGTTTGTGCACATGCATGCTACTTTATATATTCTACAATGTGCGTCATGCCCTTTTTATATACCAGTACCAGTATGTCAGTATAACTGACATCGAGATGGAGCAGATAAATCGTTGCCATGATCTAGTCTAAATATTCTGGGCTCCTCCCAGCAACAAACAGATCAGTTAACTGCTTTCCTTATTCCTTGCAAAGCCCAAAAATCTAATATCTTCTGTTATTTCAGGTTTGCACGGCCTTGCACATATGAATAATGTAATATATATATATATATATATATATAGAGAGAGAGACAGACAGACAGACAGACAGACAGACAAAGACACACAGAGACAGAGAGAAACAGAGTGAAAGAGAGAGAGCAAGAGAGAGAAAGGCAGAGAGATAAAGAAAGAGAGAGAGAAATCCCTGGAGAGAGATACCCCAGAACATTTTGGGTCACATATATGTTCATAAAACACAAAATGAATGAGTTATATAATATATACATCTGCAGATATATGAATATATATATATATATATATATATATATATATATATACATCCTTTACTACACCCCTCACTAAAAAGCCACCATCTACCCCAAACTCAACTCGGCAGGGACACCTACCATTGCACACTTACCATCTACATTCCATACCTATTTACAGTATATACAATGTTCTAGCATCCTGAATTCCACTTCCAACCAACTAATGCAGAATTATACTCCAATCATGGACTACTGCATAAACACATAGTGAACTAAACCTCCAAAGTCCACCCACCCAGTACCATAAATGGGCATTAAAAACTTGGATGCTAGGTGCATATTAATAATAATCAATTATAATTCTCTTTTTTAAGACTTAGGGATCACTTCTACCTAGAGTGCATAACAATAATAAAAATAAATAATAAATCATCATCATCAGTTCCTGATGCCAGCCATTTGGCAGCGATAGGTATGAATAAATTATCTGCACTGTCCTCTGTCATTTGACAAGTCTATTGCCCCCTTAATGTTAGTCCAAGTGATGTTATGTCCTCATGCAGTTATATTATCTAGCCAGCGTAGTCTTGGTCTGCCTTTGTGTCTTTTTCCTTCGAATCTTGCATGTAGTGCACTGTGTGGGATTCGGTCAGCTGGCATTCTCTCTACAAGTCCAAACCATCGGAGTCTTCGTTGAACAACTTTTTCTAGCAGAGTTGTTTGGATGCCTAATCTTACATCATCATTTCTTATTTTCTGCAGTCTTGAAATGCCTGCGATCTTCCGCAGCCAGCTCATTTCTGTTGTACGAATTATTCTTCTCTCATCTTTTTTTCGCACTGTCCAACATTCTGATCCATTTAAAAAATGGGTTGTATCATTGTCTCGTATATTTTTGTCTTGGTTTTCCATGTGTCTTGGTATTCCATATTCTGTTCGTTATTCCAAATGCTTGTGAAGCACACCCAGTTCTTCTTTGTATGTCTTTTTCGTTGCTGCCATCAGCGTTCATTAGCCCTCCTAGATAGACAAATTGTTCTACTTTCTCAATAGTTTCTCCTTGGATTGTTATTATAGTTATTGGTGTCTCTTTAACAATCACCATTGTTTTGGTTTTCTCTGCATTGATCATTATAATCATTATGATCATCATTGGTTTTCTCTGAATTGATCAGTTTCTCTGCATTGATCAACAATAATAAAAATAAATAATATAATAATGAATAATCAAAGTAATAATAATTATTTACATAATGAATAAATAATAAAAATAATAACCAATATTAATAATTGTTATCATTAATAGTAATAATTAATAATAACAAAATGAAGCCTAATTTTTTACGTGTAGCTATGGCAACACATATTTGCCTTACACCACAATGATTGTAAGCCAGAACATCAGTAGCAGCTTGTGAACAGAAAATCTGTTATGCTGTCAAGTCCATGAAGCTTATCAGTCATTACTTTTATGCAGAAGTCCAAGCCAGCTCATAAAGGAGTCTACAGTGTGAATCTCCAGGTGAGATACTCATAGAGACATCACATGAGAAGATGGCAATCCTGTATTACACCAGTATGTACACTGTACAGACCTTTTTACGAAAAAACACATACACACTAAGGGTCTCTGCATGGGTAGAGCATTACTAGTAACACAGGACCATTACCCGTACCCAACCAGCACTCAACATTACTACCCAACCTGACAACCCCACGGCATACCTGCCTCCATACCGTATCGCAGCATTATTAGGCTTACCCAATACCCACAGTACCATTCCAGTATGGTTCCAATAGGCTTATAACTTAGCGTGCAGTAGAAATAATGGGCTATTCGTGATAATGATGATGAAACCAACTTATTTCCTACAGCCCGCATGCACAGCAAATAACAAAAAAAACAAGTATTGATCCCCTTGCACAGTATATGGTAAAAGGCATGTTCAGCAGAGACAGATCATATTCTAGGTCAACCTGATAGATGCATAGGTCTAGCTCAGAATAACCACATATCAACTCTTTAGGCCGATTAATTGTCATTGCCATAAGATGAGATTTTGACTGTTGTCAAATATAAGCATTATCCATGGTGTAACAACTACCTATCAATAAAAGCTCAAGGTGCAAGAAACTCATCAACAAACACCCATTTCCATGCATTTTGGATGCAGCAATTATATGCTTCCCTCAGTCTTCCAGAACGTACACTCGTAATGGCTGTAAATTCTGATGTTAAACAACTACGATTTAAGAGGGTTTTGTGAGGATTTGATAACAGTGAACCTGTTTTACCCTGTCAGCATTTTCATGGGTACTAGATGGGACCAATGTTAGCTTTAGACCAATCAGTGACACATATAGATGGATGTAGAGAAATGATCAGTTGATGGTCACTTCTAACTGAAACTGAATTCAATAATACAGAATGCCAAATTTCCTCATCTCTACAAGTCAATACAAATTAGCGGACTGTCATATGCTGAAAGATGACATGGTCTAGGGGGTTGTGTGACTGTCTATTAGAATTCAAGGACTAACTTTGAATTAGGTCGGAGTGCATATATAATAACTCACAATCTCACATCCCCAAGGGCTGTAGTGGTAAACTTGGAGGCGAGTACATGCTACCAGTTAGTTTCCCAAAACACTGAGGGGAAAGAATTTGAGAAGGGGGCTGTGCAAGACAATTTTTTAAAATATGGAAACAATTTGGTGTTTCAGCTATTTAAATGACAGAAAATTTTCCTCGATTTCTGATGCATCAACCATGCTAAAATGTATTGAAAAATTAATGTTTTTTGCATCCAGTGGCAGTGACGTTCAGACATGAAAACAAACAACAAGAAGCAATTTGCAAGTTAGGCAATTTGGCCTCAAAGCTGATAGGCCAAAAAAGAAAGTAGATTGATTCATTTTTTTTGACACAGGAGAGGCATCGTTAGGTTTAAACCATACGTAAATTATTTTGACTAAAATTATTATTTTAATATTCTCCTAAACTTTCAAAATTTCATGTCGGCATGATCATTGAAATTAAACAGAGAACAGAAATACTGATAAAGGGCCACAAAATCCAAAAGTAGAATGCATAAAAATATGAAAATGGCATGGGCTAGTTCCTGCTACAAACTGTTCAGAGCTATTAAATTTTAAAGTTGCTTTACAAGCTAGGTCAAGCAAACAGAAATAATTAAATTTCAAACTGAAATTACACCACAGTATTTAAAAAATATATCAAAGTACATTCTGGAGGTGAGTACACACTATCCAGAGGTGAGTATACTAAAAAACTTGTCAGGCAAGTATACGGTCTCTAGAGGAAGTACACGCTGTATACTCGCGCATACCCTCATAGATCTACAGCCCTGCCCCCTCCCGACTGTTAACTCCCCCACTTCCCATACCCTGGTAGAGCCAGTCCCAAGCCCAGATAAAGGGGTGTGATGCTAATCATCTTTATTATAAACCAATGTCATTAAACAGCAGCTACCTAACTGCTGGAGTTCAAGTTTCTGCTCTAACATTAGGCACTTACTGACTTTGGTCTCAACAGGAATTTATAATCAGTTGGCCGCAGCCATTGGCCTTATTTCAACTGAATAAATACAAGTTTTAGCAGTATATCAGAATCCGTTGTTCTTTTGTTTAATGTATTGTTTAATCACATCAGTCTAGGTAACATCATCAATTATTCATCTAGGCCTATGGGTTGCATTTAATCCAGTGAATCATAGTAATGACTAGCAAGCGAAGGTCGGGCTGCACTCAGGTACCAACACCCCTAGTTAAATCACACATACACTGAAGAAGTGAAGATGTCTGTCTTAAGGTTTATCAACATGGCACATAATCGTTATTTTATCATCTAAGTAAAATTCAAGCATCTCAGTACAAGCCAAGTTGACACGTGTACATCAAATGATACACATTCCAGTATATGTTAAAAATCCCAGTAGTTCCTCAAGTTCACATACACTTGATAGCACCATATCATTAGATTTCTACATAAACCTTTCAACATATCTCAAAATAAACATATAAATTTCATATGAAATTACGACATTAAACTTAGTTTCTCATAGGGAAACTTTTGTAGAGCCATCATCACTCATCATTGGTCAGTTCTAAATGAAACTGAATTCAATAACTGCAATAATTTAGACACAACACAAATCCATGACATCACAGACAGGTACACATCATCAACATCCTTACACCAACCAATAAATGAGCTCCATGTTTTTTGGCCATTTTAGGTTCCAATTTTTTCTCATCTTTTTCCATACCTTCTACATCCAACACAGTTTAGGTTTCCTTTGCCTCTCTCGTCTTAAAATGTTGATTTGTTGCTTATTCTCAAAACATACTTCTTTAGATCAGGTACACAGCTGTGTGCTCTCAGCAAGGTAATTAACCGCAGTGTATTGTGTAATTGATATATAATACATCCATCGATTAAGCCCTAGATCCTTTTCACAACTTTCATTGTTCTAGTATTGTAATTGTAATTGTAATCGAGAATTTATATAGTGCCACTCAAAATCAGAGGCGCTCCCGACCCGGGTCAGTGTCTTCACTGACAAAGAGAAATGCATAGACAGTAAATAATATGTAACTTACACACGTAGACACAATACAATATATATAATATATATATATATATATCACATCAGTATAAAGTGAATTCTTACACAGCACAGCGGTTCAGGAACATGTATCCCAAATCTAATGCAGCTTTAGAATTCACAGTTGTTACAAGGCAGACCTTGACAGGGTTGCCAAAGGTAGCAACGTCAGAATGAAAGTCATGTGCATCTACATATATATATATATATATATATATATATATGTAATAAGAAAATATGAATGATATCCATGTCTTCGGCCAACCATGGCACAGACTACTAAAGTTAAATGCTAGCCATTTCAATTTCTGTGCATCTACTTCTACAGAGGTAGGTATGCAATTGCCTTCAGTGTATTCCGGAACTCTTGTAGATCCATTGATTCCAGCTACAGCCAGCTTCAGGCTGCAGCAAAATTTTCACACAGCTGTCTGGATTCAACTGTCAGTCACTGTCAGTCAACTTCAACCAGCATGCTAACAAATGCACGACTTCAACAAGTATGCCAACAAATGCATGACCAACAAGTATGCTAACAAAGGCATGGCTTCAACCAGTATGCTAACAAATTAACAACTTCAACCAGCATGCTAACAAATGCACAACCTCAGCAAGTATGCTAACAAATGCAAGACTTCAACAAGTATGCTAACAAATTCGTGACTTCAACCAGTATGCTTTACAAATGAATGAATTCAACCAGTATTCTAACAAATGCATGACTTCAACCAGTATTCTAACAAATACATCATTTCAATCAGTATGCTAACAAATGAACAGCTTCACCCAGTACATGCTAACAAATGCATGACTTCATTGTACACAACACTGTATATTTATATCACAAATAAGCTGCTTCAATACTACTTGTCCTAAGTTACATCTCTCTCTCACACACACGCACGCGCACACACGCAAACAAATATATACATATATATAACACATACAGAGGTAGCCCCATAATGAAACCTTACAATGTATACATTAGAGACTGGATGTTGCTTTTTCGCATAGTTAACCCCTGCCCTTGCAATGTCTTAACAGAAATCATGTTGTATAATATTACTTAACAGCTCAGAAGAATTATCCCAATCTTCAGAGTTAGTGACAACAACATTATAACATGGTCAAACCACTTAATTACAGCATCAGGACAGCAATAGCCTTTGTCTTTCACAACATGGTCCTATGACCATCATAACAAAATCTGTAGACTTCACTGAAACACAATCTGGCGTCATACTCTAGCTGCATACTTTTCCTGAATGTATATATATACATTGTAAATATATAATGTGTGTGTGTGCATGTGCGTGTTTGTGTTTAGATATACTTATACTGCATCACCCTGCATCATCATATACGTTTGTGCAAATGACTTGTTACTTCCCATGCATAGTATCACATATACAAATGATCAACAGAAACATACCAGAAACTAAGAACTCGACTGCATCCAGCTATGGCGAGATCAGTTTGACCAACTGACCAAAGGACAACCTATGCACTGTCTGTAAGATACTGACAGACAAGGTCTCAGCGACAAATCCAACAGACTGGCTGCCGGAATAAAGTTCAGTATCACGTGGAACCAGTGTCCCCTTAAAAAGAAGTGAAATTTATGGCCAACCCCTTCCCCTATAACAGCTTACACCCCTCCCCTTCCGCTGTGAACAGCAGGTCATGAGACCCTAAAAGGGGCTGAGGAAGATTGGGAACCAATGAGGAAAGGGCGGGAAAGTGACACAGACAGACACTCCGCGGCAGCACACAGAGACAAAGAGAGACATTAAACAAAGGATCATCTACAAAGGCAACACTATGGAGCATCAAGGCTTTTAATTGCCTCATTTACAGGCAACATGGCAGTTGTAGGGTAAGAGGCCTGACATGAGGGAGTCTCTAACAGTCAATCAACAACTCCAGCATATTATGACCAACCACACAGACACACAGTCCTAGCATTGGAGATCCTAACAGAGAAGGCTATAGTTAACACGACACTTGAATCCACACCCTCATAGGAATAGATTCCCTATTGGTAACAGAGAGACAGAACTTCAAAGGGTATAGGATCAAAAGAAAATAGATTATAACATGGCCTCCAGCAGCAGGTTCAGTGTTCTGTGGATCAAAACAACTCAGGCAGAAAGACTGAACTCACAAGACTACAGTGGTTCATTGGACTGCTGGAGCAAAGGTCACCATTTTCAAATTGCAACAGCATAATATTCAAACCACCAACAGATGACAAGGCACAACTGTTACTCTCACTGAACTAATGCATAAACTGTGCCAAGCATGTAGAAACACAGTGCCAAAGGAAAACCACAGCAAAATGTTCTGAGGGACAGTGATATTTCAGTTCTAAGAATAATTCCCAATTTTACTTCTAAATCAGTTCAGAAGACTCAATTTCAATTCTAATTCTATTCTCGTTCTGAAAATAATTCCTATTTCAGTTCTAATTCAAGTTCTGAAATAATTTCAGTTCTAATTTCAGTTCTGAAATAATTTCAGTTCTAATTCCAGTTCTGAAATAATTTCAGTTATAATTCCAGTTGTGAAGTAGTAGTAGGGCCCATTATGTATAATTGAGCTCTCAAATAACAACGCAAAACCACAACTCGTGCAGTTGTTAGTCAGTTCCAACATGTTATATAGGCCTAGCGTGAACTTCAAATGTTTTTGTAAAGTTTCAGAAAGACTCTAGGCCTAATTCAAAAGACTTAAGACTTGTGCATGCAACTTCTTCACATGGCAGTTAGCAATCCGCACAAAGCAAAAATACTCTCTACAAATTCTTAGAGCAGTGCTTCCATTAACTTCTGAATTCATGGAGTCATGGACACATCATATCACAAAATTTGGAATTCAAGCAAAATAGATAAGAGTCGGTAGGCCTATTTGTTAGCATCCCTTGGATGCATCGTTAATTTATTAGGCCTAATGCATCCTTTCACAACTTAGGTGCGTCCTTGGACACAATACCTTTATTTTCGGCGCCAGCTTCAAAATTTTGAATTCCCGGGCGCACACTCTCGAAATTGCTGCTTGTGAGGCTGGTGCTGACAGAAGGTCTTCAATTACAGAAGCAATCTTGCTGTAGTATTCATGTCTGATTACAGATTATGCATCCCAAAGAAATCACAGCCGAAGATTACCGATCTTAATGGCTCACGGTCGCATGACGGATCCCACTTGTACAAATCGCATACCGCAAAAATTATTATGTAATAATTTCCGTTCGGAAAATAATTCCTATTTCTATTCCTATTTCCGTTCTCTGTAGCGTATTTCAGTTCTCGTTCTATTCTCGTTCTCAAAATAATTCCCAATTTTCGTTCTTATTCTCGTTAACGGAAATTAATAATTTTACTTCTAATTCCTATTTCCGTTAACGAAAATATCACTGCTGAGGGAATACAGATCATACTGAAATCTCTTACACACCTGAAAGTCACATCTTGATACAACCATAACAGAAGTAAAACTATAAAACTACAGCATACAGCAAATTAATAAGAAACTGTGCAATTCTTTTGTGGTTTTGCATTATGCCTGGGGTACGAGGGTTAATTCCATATATGGACAAATAGGACAATTCAACAACTGAACAGACAGAGAGTGTTAACTTTTTTTTGATAAAAAAAAATTTAGACCACAATTTGGACGAGACTATGAGGTAGAAAACCAGTAACATCCAATCACCCATCCGTTACACAGAGAGGCCCAGAGACAAACACCTAAATATGCAGCCATCCAACAAAGGCACAGCATATACACAGTTACACATCCAACCATGGCACATGCACTCAGAATTACACAACAGACCACTTTAACCACTAATTAGCGGCAACAAAACACAACAGTAGACAGCATAGCCTGTGCATCTCAGTCCCCGGCCCTGCGTCCGTCCGTCCGCCTGTATCTCTGTCCGTGACTCAGCCCCCAAGTGTATGTCACGATAGCAGCAGCCGGCATACAGCTGGTGCAACCCACCTACAAAAAGACCTCATAAACGTCTCTCTTTCTCTCTGTCTGTCTCTTCCTGTCTGTCTCTGTCTGTGTCTGCTTCAGCAACTGCGCTTAGCAGCCGTTGTCTTAATCACACAATGCACCTGCCAAGGCCTGAACACTAAACACAGACTCCTAACAACAGTATGCACACAAGAAACTTGCGACCCTACCCTCCCCCAACGACAACTGTTTGTCCAACAGTCTTCCTGTCAAAGACAGAAGGTGAGGCAAAGGTAAAGGCATGTCTAACAATCAGCTAACGTAAGTTGTTGTTGCTAACGCCAAACACAGTATTCATTTCATTACGTTTTACAAAGTGCGTGCACAAAGCTTGCCGATTACAGTTTATATTGACCCTTTATGTTCATCACTACTAGCAACAATCACCACAGTACAATTTCCATATATTCAGCTTGTTTTTGACGAGGTTCATGACAGGCTCTTCGGACTGTTGTTTACATGATACGCAGATAGGTAAACAAGGTTTACAAGAGGTGAAATGTAAACAAATTCAAGTACCATCCAATTCTAAAGTAATCTTCTGCAGATATGTCAGAAAAGCCGTGCATCTCTGGAATAGGAGGACCCCACTATGAGAGCACTCTTCCAAACAGAGTAGATCCCACAAGCGTAGCCACAATTTTTATGAGTTTATATCGGGTGTACTCTCAAGCAGATGTTGATCGAGGAGAAGAACAATCTTTAACAGAACTACAGGGTGTAACAGACAGGAAGTCAGTGTAGAATACAAAAATTAAGATGAAAGTATGATACACAGTCCTGCAGCAGGGTGCACTAGTCTAGTTAGGGCCCATCCACATATTACGTACGCAATTAGGGGGTCGGGGGGTCGGATTTTGGCGATTTTGCGTACGGGTGCAAACGGGGGAGGTGGGGGACAAAATGTGTACCTACACAAATAAACTTCTAATTATGACGTCCACATTAGCCTATTTATAACTCTGTATTGTCCTATAGTGGTCCGATGGCATTTTATTACATTATATAAAAGCCATGTGCAGTTATTCTGCACTGTGAACCAGACACCTATAATTTTGCTCTATATTGGCCCTCACTCATCCTTCAGTAATCTGGCCTAAAGTGCACAGTCGCTGCCGAGACACTTTCTGCAGCTGGTCTTGGGGGGGGGGTGTGCGTCAAGCGTATGTACGCAGGGGGGTGGAAGAAAGTACACTTGCGAACAGGGGGGAGGGGGGTCTAATTTTCCCGGATTTTTGTGTACGTAATATATGGATGGCCCCTTAGGGGAAGCAGTGTGCATTCACCGAGTCCATATTAAGTTGCAGTAGTCAAGTCTTTTCCGAATAATTGATACTATGTAGAAAGGTAAAAAGGTGCTGACAGGATGACTGCATGGGCGTCTGTGCAGGAATTTTTAGGGGTGCAAAATTTTTGTAAGGAGGGAGGACAAACTGCTGTTTTTGCATTGAATAGCTATTCATGAACACAGAACAAGTGACAACTTTAAAAGTAAATAATGGTCAAGGACTTTACCTAAATAATTAAGTGTTTTTTGTATTGAAAATCGTGTTGAGACTTAAATAATTTTTTTTTTTCGTATTGAAAATCGTGTTGAGACCTAAATAATTAAGTGTTTTTCGCATTGAAAATCCTGTTGAGACTGTTGTAATAATCATAATAATCAAACGATATTATTTCTGTAAAATATGCGCAAAATCCAGAGGGCAAATGCCCCTTCCCCCCCCCCTCTGGACACCCACGGATGACTGCTGGGAGTTGGTGGCTTCATGCCACATATTCAACAGCATAGAAGTCATTAAATCCAGAGAAAGCAATTACTTCTTACACTGATTTGTTTCCAAGTGACTGGACATTAAGGAAGCTGACACGAAGGGGTTGCCGGATAGGCGATGAAGGCTTTCTCCTCGAGCATGAGGTGCTTCACATTACTCTCCATATTTGATAATGAAACAGTATCTTTCGAGTGCAATAGGGTACTGGCCCAGCGGAGCGAGGAAGCACTTGTAGTTCGTTAGCCGTGTAACATTAGACCATGCATCCAGGCAGCCACGAACAGGTGATAATGGAGAAGATAGGTTAAAACACAATAAAACGTTACCAACATTCCTAATGAAAAGCACAGGTTGTAGTATGATTTATTGTTATTCTATCCCCTAACTTAGACAACCTAATAAGAGAAAGACTAGTTTCCCAAACTTCAAAATAAACACGTGCACCACAGGTGTGTGCTGGATAGAAGAACTACGAACGGTATACTCACATAAAAACACAATATATCTGAAGTATGGTATGCCCGGATGCATAGCATTCTACGCATATACTGTAACATATTCATATGTGTGCTAAGTATGTATGCATGCATTGTATGTCTGTATGTATTAAAACAGACACATTGATAAAACAGTTTGTATCTAATGTAGCACATCTAAATAAATTCTGCAATACTGCAATCACTCAATTATTACACCCAACATTTTTGCAATAATAGTGCTGAGAGACATGATTCTTGGGTAGGAGACCCAAGACAAATGCCAACAACTGAACAAGCTCTCCTGTAGGGGTAAATACGTTAAAAAAAGTTTCAATTTCACAATGTTCCAAGAACTGTATTCTTCGGGCCAGGGACGGATCCAAGGGGGGGCAATCCGGCCATGGCCCCGTTTGATATTCACAGAATCTGTACTGTGAGTGGAATAACGAGAGTAACGAATTAACCAAAATTATTTTAAGGATATATGCCTAATATTAAATTACACAAATTAGCACATAACTCTCTTACTAAACGCAAAAAAATTATTCCAACCCCCCCCCCCACATAACCTTCTGGATCCATCGCTGCTTGAAGCAGAGGTGAAAGGTCAAAGCATGGAAAATGTGTAACCATGATAGTCAAATGATTAAGTAAGCAGCATGCATGCATGTATCATGTTATTTATAGCACGCCTTTCATTAAACGTTGCAGAGGCACTAAACATCTTCACTAAACTGTTGTTAATACCATTACACATCTCTACAAAGAGCAACCCTCAGAGGCTTTTTCCCTGTCAAAATATCATCAGGACAACCACGACCCTACAATCCCAACAACGAACCGGGCCTAGACAGGCCCGGTTCGTCCTATAGGCAAACTAGGCAACTGCCTAGCGCCGCCGATTTTTAGGGGCCGCCAATTTTGCATTTTAAAAAAATAAAATTTAATTATCATTCACTAGATGGAAGTATTATAGTGTTGGTTAATAGTGTTGGTGTAATAAATAGCGCAGGTGTAACCGTGAATTGCTAAAAAAAAAAAGTAACGACATTCATTTGTGAGGCGAATGACTAAAAAAAAAGTCAAACTTTTTTGGAAGATGAAATTCCAAAAAAGATGGACGAAATCGAAATTACCATGACGAAAATTGCGGACGGCCGCCGGTTTACCTAGGGCCGCCGGTTTGCCGGTTTGCCTAGGGCTGCCAACTGTCTTGAGCCGGGCCTGCAACTAGACATAATTTTCAGCTAAACAAACTGCACGGTATATGATGATGCGGCAATTTTGAAAGAGAAACTAGAAGCTAAGACTATGCATGCTGACTTGCTATTATCAGGTTATGGTCTCATATGACAGAACATGTCTTATTTATCAGCATGCCAAAGCAGCTTGTGAAAAGCAAACATTCCAGCAGCTTTTAACAAAACTTAATCACCTCATATTCATCCATCTACATTTCCATCATTTTTCTAAGCCTCTTTTAACTTGAAACAGCAACACAAACCCCAAGTGCTTGCGTGGTTATCGGAAACAAAGCGCCTACTGTAACACTTTCTCTATGCAGTAACCAGATTACCCCTAATTTGTGGCTGACAGCAGTGACAGCTGAAGTGAAATGTAAAGAGAAAATATACTTTCTCTGGGCAGTAGTGAAATGTATATGGAAAATATACCTTCTAAGGGAGTTCATCTAAACCAGTGGAAAAAAATTTCCATTTCCAGTTACATGTCACAACGAAGTGGTAGCAAAATTGGGAAATCTGCAACTCCAAATACTGGTCAACCAGTGTATGTATGCAGTTTGAGTGGTAATGCAGACTGGGTATCTGCCTGCATTTCTTTCTATTGCCAATGTTCCTTAAAGCCCAATAAGTCATCTGAAACGGACAGTTTGTTGTTGAACAAAAGCAAACAACATGATTTTCCACTTGTTTGATTTCTGTTATGTTTGGCTACAAATATCTCTGGGCTTTCTTGAAAGGGAAACGTAATAAATTAGTGATACCACTTATCTTATCTAGTCAACTAGCACCCCGTTGTTTGCTTAGTTTATTTAATACACGCCACCCCACATCAGACATAACTTACGCAAAGCACTCGTGAATAAGCTGACCAGTTCCCTGCGCTTAGCTTTCAAGTGACGCTGTAGAAATGTTTTATTCTTCACTATCCTTCACCAGCACAAGGGTCCATGAAATTCTCGCTCTGCCTCTGCCCTTAGCTTTTTTCCGGCAATCCCTTCCATTTCCGGTGCCCCTTTCCGTTGCTATTTCCAGTTACATACTAACTGCTTTTCAGCATACTGCGTGGCTGAATATCCTATTATATAAGGAGATCGTTATTCTTACCACACCCGCGGTCCTTTAGACTTTCCCTCAATGTAGTGTTTCAAACGCCGCAATGACCGCGTCGCTCGTTGCTCCCTTCAAGCCAGAAATTTCAGAAAAATTCGCCGTGCTTTCAAGAAAATTGTCTTCCGGCTTCACCCGACGAAAATAAATAAATCAGATACTACGCCAGGATGTCAATTCGCAGCCGAAAAACGTTCGAATCGCGACATAATTTTACGTAAATCCCTCAGTCAGGCTCGTCTCTCCGTCTCTGTCTCGACTGATGACTGGCTGCTGCTGCCAGGGAAGACACATGTATAAAGGTTCTCACTGATGACGTCAATATTGCTTACATCGTTATCTACTGCTATACAATATACTAAATTTGCTCACGATGATCTTTAGCGAAGTGAAAAAGGCTGTGTTTCGAGCGTATTAACATTCTAAATTTAAACGCACATATTAAACATAACTTACTGTAGTGCATTATATAGCTTTTCTTTTCAAAACAACTGACGCACAAGTTGGCCTCTCGCCGAGTGGCAACTACGTCATGAAGCGCTGAATCTGAACACGAGATATGTAGTCCGTGCCACTGCGGCTGGTCTGCTATAGGCGCCGATTGGGTGTTCTGGTCAATTTGGTAGCCGGAAAATAACGATCCAGTAAGCAGCCGAAGACAGTATTCTACGACGGCGAACGAACGCAAGTACTCACCAACACACAAGAGCACACTCGGACGCAACGCTCGTCCGCCAGTGATGCGCGCTGTCCAGCCTTCTCCTGGCCTCTATATGCAGAATATCCGTAAATGGAAAGCAACTAAAGTTATGTCCGAACAACGATCGCCACAGTGATATAACAAGAAATTTATGCTGCACAACTGCTCGCCTTTCAAGTGACGCTGCAGGTAAAATAAGACGTGGGGAAACAACATACTGTTTGTTTCAGCAAATTAGGAATAATGTTCTTATTCGACTTAAAGCTTTCAGTGAGTTGCATCAGCCGTTTAGGCTACTCAATCCTACATCTTGAAACGACATTTCAGTTTAAACTTAAAGCATAGGCCTACCAAATCATATTAATAACACGACTTTTCAATGGGAAACGTTACTTAGTACACGAAAACGACAGATTGGCGAGGTTGCAGCCTCTGACAAACGTTGGAAGTGCAGACTCCGCTTTTTCGGTAATGTTCCAAAGCTCCAAAATAAGATTAGGCCTACTATTGGAAAGCCTTGTGAATGAGGACGACAAGCCAAGCGAGCGCCTATGATCGTGAGAGGAAGGTCTTACATTTGAATTTCTGGCTCCACACAAAGGCACACAGCGTGGAGGGGACATAGAGTACAGCAGGACGGGCTTTCAAGTTGTGGATTTAACGGGTGGGAAGAGCTTATCCTCTTAAGGCATATATATATATGTTACAGGGAATGTGTATTTTCAGGGAATATGTATATTCCCTGAAAATTTCAGGGTATATGTATATTCCCTGATTCACTCAGGGAATGTATACATTCCCTGAAAAAACCAGGGTATATACATATTCCCTGAAATCTTCAAGTGATTTCTATACACATTCCCTGAAAGCTTTCAACGACACAGCGACATAAAGTCAACAGTAGGCCTAGTGCTTAGCTAGGGTTATAATTGGTCGCTAATTGGAAGGTTCTATCACTGCGTACCTCCTTTGATGCGCAAACGCCCATTGTTCAATAACTGTACGTAAATATAGGATCAAATCTTCAGAATAAACAACATCTCACTTCATAGAAGAAAGGTTTTAGTAGTAATCAGTGTTATCACTGTTGAAAAATGAAAAACCTAAGCTACAACATTAAAATAACCAAAGAAAACCCTAGCCATCGGGTGCACTCAAAACTGAAGTCTCACCTTTTCAAATACTCCTACTCTGACTCATCTGATACTCCGCCTTCCAATTATACTCGCCGTAAACGACACCCGCCTTGACAGCTGCTCTGCCTCACCTGATCTGGTACTCCGGAAATCGGACATGGACCTCTTTTGGACTACTCTCTGGAAACCCCCTTTGATTTGGTTTGTCCTCCTGGAAATCGGACTATGAAACTCAAAAAATAATTTCCTAAGTTTTGAAAAGAGCAACAGTTTACTTCCAGAAAACTTCCAAAACAGTTCAGTCTGAGTCTGCAGTCTCCTTTAGTCTTTCGACTGGTAATATTTTAAATATAAATAAACTAGTATAGCATGCATATTGCGCCATTTATTTATTGACCTCGACCATCCAGACCGTTTAAAAAATTGATTAAATGAATTTTAAAACAGGGTTTAAATAAAACAAGATAAAGCCAAAGAAAAAACCAAGGTCCAGGAAAACCTCCATTTCCCAAGCTCGGATAAAAACTCAAGATCAATTATAACCCTAGCTAAGCACTAGGCCTACTGTTGACTTTATGTCGCTGTGTCTTTGAAAGCTTTCAGGGAATGTGTATAGAAATCACTTGAAGATTTCAGGGAATATGTATATACCCTGGTTTTTTCAGGGAATGTATACATTCCCTGAGTGAATCAGGGAATATACATATACCCTGAAATTTTCAGGGAATATACATATTCCCTGAAAATACACATTCCCTGTAACATATATATCCTTCTGTAACTTCCAGAAAGGGCTTGGCCTACTTTATCAAGGTTTAATAATATAATGTAAATGCAATATAAACATTTGAAAAGCGCTTCTCGCAGCAGAGCTATTCAGAAGCGCTCTTAACGTGATAGGCTCGTGCAAAAAAGGTTTTAAGCATTTAAGTGGAGCTGGTGAAAACGTCTCGAGCATCTGGCTCCGGATAATGCGAATCTTGTGTGTGTGTGTGTGTGTGTGTGCGTGCGTGCGTGCGTGCGTGCGTGCGTGCGTGTGTGTGTGTGTGTGTGTGTGTGTGTGTGTGTGTGTGAATTATATATATATATAAATATATATATATAGAGAGATAGAGAGAGAGACAGACAGACAGACAGACAGAAGACAGACAGACAGACCGACAAAGACTGTGTTGGTTGGTTGAGAACTTCCCAAGTTCCTTCACAGAGTCCGAAAAGATAATCTGTCAATTATCTTGCTGGTCGATAATAATTGCCAATACATAGAGGACGCGTATTATAAGGAAAAGTAACTTCATCAATGACTTTCTGGACCCAGAAACCCGTAGAACGACTTGTGTCTTATTTTCAGGGGCGTAACTTTAGTCTAAAAAGTGGGGGGTACCAAAATTTTGTTCTAAAAAGTGGGGGGTACCAATTTCTTCTCCACTTTCACTTTTCGCATGGTGACCATTTTGAACATGTTCCCTGCCAGTATTCTCATTAATTTTGGCTCTTGGTTTACCTGTGTTTCTATAAGTACTTTCGTACTCTTGGCGATGACTGCGTTCTCTGGGAAGGCACAATAGTAAAATATTGATTGGCATTCTTAAAAAGTGGGGGGTACAGTACCCCCCAGTTCAAAAAGTGGGGGGTACGGGTACCCCTCGTACCCCCCACAAATTACGCCTATGCTTATTTTAATAGCGATTGTTTCAAACTTGACGAAACGTAGAATGGTATACTGAAGAGAGAGTCGGTATGTTATAAAGAGACACACAACAAGGGAACGAGACCGAACGACTGATGCTTACCGATAAAGGAACGAACTCTGTACAATACAATACAATACAACTTATATTTATAACGCGCCTTAATAAAACAGAGTCTTACTCAAAGGACGCGTTACAATGCAGTAGTTAATAATAGTAGGCTACTTAGAGAATAAATGAGTTTTGAGTTTAGTTTTAAAAGTATTTTATTGAAGTGGATCTTCGAACTGATTCTGGCAGAGATTTCCATTCAGCTGGACCAGCTGCGTTCTGCTATGAGAAATAGCCAGTCTTGTTGTCAAGACCTTAAACCTCAAGACCAAGACCAAGACCAAGACCTTGAACCTCAAGACCAAGACCAAGACCAAGACCTTGAACCTCAAGACCAAGACCAAGACCAAGACTTTGAACCTCGAGACCAAGACCAAGACCAAGACCTTGAACCTCAAGACCAAGACCAAGACCAAGACCCAAAAAATCGCAATCTGGTCAAGACTTCTAAAAATTGTCAAGTCGGAATATTCGCTAGTTTAATGAAAACATGAGTCTTTTATTTTATTAAAGCAAATTAACTTTAAATGCAAACTGCAGAGAAATCCGAATTTGTATTCAAAAGTCCTTCATGTAAACTATTATTCCAAATGCCTTTTGTATTTTATAAAAACCAATTCTCTTAGAATTTTCTGACCAAGACGTGCCAGGTGGGCCTCATAAAAATTCCGCCATGTGAAAAAATACGTTCTACAGGTGCTGCAGTCGCTGACACACACAGTAGCTTTTCAAGCACTGGATGTAAATGTACAGATAGTGAGTCCTTTTGAAATCTTCCCATGGTTTATCATACCGTCTGATACAGAATAACTGTTGCTGCTGCCAATGGATTTTCCTGACCAACAAGACTTGTATCCATCCATAGATATTGGTCGTAACCGTCGTATGATCCAAGCAGGCTTGATACAGAATTCTTGAGTCCTGTTAAATGACTGTTCATATTGACAGCCGGTCTTGGTCTTGGTCTTGCGAGACCAAGACCAAGACTTTGAACCTCAAGACCAAGACCAAGACCAAGACCTTGAACCTCAAGACCAAGACTTTTAAAAACGAACTCGAGGTCACTCGAGACCAAGACCTTGGTCTCGAGGACAACAAGACTGGAAATAGCTATCATCAGGACGTTGCTCACCCGGCAACGACATGTGGAAGTGGTGGCAGAGTCGGAGATATATAATAGTACGTGTTGCCTCTATAGTAATGAAGCTGCCAAGCCTGAACGTTTCTTGAAGGGAAAGCTCAATGTGGGCAGAGATAACACGGCACCACAGCCTCCACAGGCATTTCACGTCGTAATAAGAAAGGGCAATAATGCGGATGGTCTGCAAGCGTTGACCTGGCCGCGTTGTAGTCATCTCCGCCCGCGAAGTTATGATCGGACCACGATCGCCACATTATATAATAAAGCAGTATATGTGTTACAGAATAGTCTACTTTGTTCTGTAATTTGTTATATAATAAACCGGCACCACAATAAAATGTTTGCGTAAATATAGCCATCAAAGAGCGAAAGACCAGAAGGGCTACAGCGCACTCATGTGCTCTAGCGTGTCAAGTGTATATTAAGGTAACACTGGCGACCGTTTATTATCAGTACATATAAAAATTTCATATGTTATGTGACTACGTGCTGTGCAAAGGCCTCGTTCTCTTTTCGTTCAATTCTTTTATGTTCGATGCGATCGTCAAACAAACGTAAAGCACTCTTTTTCCGGCGCATGAATACACGGACGTGTCACGTGTGCGTCCGTAGAACAATTACGTACCGATGACTACATGACGTGACTCGTTGGCCTATTGGATTGTCCTTCAGGACTCCGTAAAATGACCTATTTTGACCCCTATACCTTCCTTGGCGATAGGGTTTCAGATCTAATTCTTCGACTGTGGCAAGTCTGGCCTTGGATTGAGGTAAATATGTATTGACCAGAGTCGGACTGGAATCTTTTGTGGGCCTTGCCATTAAACTATATATACTGAGGTTTAATTAGTTCTTTTCTGCTCTAGGAAAACCGTGTGGGCCCATACAACTCCACATCCCGATGTGACTAAGAAACTGCGATCTCTGGGAAGGCACAGTAATAAAATATTGATTGGCATTGTTTAAAAGTGGGGGGTACGGTACCCCAGTCCAAAAAGTTGTAGGTGCCAAAGGACCTAGATCTGTAATAGAGCTTGATTGAGTATGGTCTAAGTACAGGGTGCCAGAAGGCTTGCAGATGAGTGGGCCTTCTCTGGTCTCGAAGTTGACAGTGGAGTAGGCTATATTTTGTTTTGAGGGTGTAATATTCTCTTATCTTGACATATACCTATATATATATTTTTATATATAATTATACACGTTATGGTGCCTTTTGCACCTCTCAAGGTTAGTCAATAGTAGCGTGGATCATAAATACAATTCGTCTGGCTGTAAAGGGTAGATATCCATCATGGTCTATTCGCTCGATAGCGTTGTGGTTAGTGGGCTGAACTGTCAATCGAGAGATTCCATACCCGCCAGGGCAGAAATTTGGTTCGAGATTTCTGCTCCACCTGCGCCCCCTAGACAACTCAGCCACAATGAGTACACTAGCCGTACACTGTTGGTGGGAAGATAAGACCGCGAGGGAGAGGATTGACCACGCCAAGGCTTAGAAAAACGAAGTCGCTAACACTTCATGCCCATGGATGCCTCAAAGTTTTAGCTTAAGTCTGTAACAATTATTTCACTTTTTACT